>NW_026503698.1:0-19179 GCF_026875155.1 Cherax quadricarinatus
ATTTTGCTCCCCATCCACCCGTCAACGCCTTTTTTCCAAAAACCATAAACCCAAAGCCCTTTAGCCCCCATCTAAAAACTGATCTATATGTTTCACTGTAAACACCTGGTCCACACACCCCCAACCTTTTCCTAAAGCCTCCTTGTTCATCTGCTATCCTACTCTCCGTCTTACTCTTAATTCTTTCAATAATAACTCTACCATACACTTTACCAGGTATACTCAACAGACTTATCCCCCTATAATTTTTGCACTCTCTTTTATCCCCTTTGCCTTATACAAAGGAACTATGCATGCTCTCTGCCAATCCCTAGTACCTTACCCTCTTCCATACATTTATTAAATAATTGCACCAACGGATTTTTTAGGTTATCCTAGGTAATTTACACTACGTATAATTGTATTTGTGTGTACCTGTGAGACAGACAGAGAGAGATAGAGACAGATAGACAGAGACAGAGATATAGACAGATACACAGATATAGACAGACAGAAATAGACAGAGACAGACAGACCCTAAACTTAGGGTTAACATTACTTTCCTCTTAAAAGGGGAGTGTTAATATGACATTACATCATTATGACATTACATTGTTGAGGTGGTTCGGACATGTAGAGAGAATGGAGCGAAACAGAATGACTTCAAGAGTGTATCAGTCTGTAGTGGAAGGAAGGCGGGGTAGGGGTCGGCCTAGAAGGTTGGAGAGAGTGGGTAAAGGAGATTTTGTGTGCGAGGGGCTTGGACTTCCAGCAGGCATGCGTGAGCGTGTTTGATAGGAGTGAATGGAGACAAATGGTTTTTAATACTTGACATGCTGTTGGAGTGTGAGCAAAGTAACATTTATGAAGGGATTCAGGGAAACTGGCAGGCCGGACTTGAGTCCTGGAGATGGGAAGTACAGTGCCTGCACTCTGAAGGAGGGGTGTTAATGTTGCAGTTTAAAAACTGTAGTGTAAAGCACCCTTCTGGCAAGACAGTGATGGAGTGAATGATGGTGAAAGTTTTTCTTTTTCGGGCCACCCTCCTTGGTGGGAATCAGCCAGTGTGATAATAAAAAAAAAAAATCAGTGAATCCTTGGTGTTTGCCACACTGTTTGCTCCAGCTGGCACTCAATATAACTGGTGCTCCCACAAGCTACTAAGTGGTCCCAGAATTTTTAATACTGCACACACCGACTGTTAACCCTTTCAGGGTTTCAGACGTACTAGTACGGCTTACGCACCAGGGTTTTTGACGTACTAGTACGCATAAATTCTAGCGCCCTCAAATCTAGTGAGAGAAAGCTGGTATGCCTACATATGAAAGAATGGGTCTATGTGGTCAGTGTGCACAGTATAAAAAAAATCTTGCAGCACACAGTGCATAATGAGAAAAAAACCATACCCCCGGCCGGGATTGAACCCGCGGTCATAGAGTCTCAAAACTCCAGCCCGTCGCGTTAGCCACTAGACCAGCTAGCCACATAAGATCATCCACTAGGTATATTTCTACGACCATAGAAAGTTAGCACAGGCCCTCTGTGACACAAATCAAGTTTTTACGACGAATCTTCCAGCTAGCTGGCCGTGACAACTTAGCTCAAGTCCTTCACTGCCGAAACATGATCAAGAAAATCGAATGACACGTTGACAAATAAACCATACCCCCCCGAAGATTGAACCCGCGTCAAGAGTCCAAACTCCAGCCCGTCGCGTTAGCCACTAACAGACTACCAAATAAGATTCATCCAACTAGGATATTTCTACACCATAGAAAGTTAGCACAGCACCTCGTGACCACAAATGCAAGTTTTTACAGACGAATCCCATTAGCGTGGCGTGACGAACTCTAGCTCAAGTCCCAACTGCATCAACATTCAAGAATCGTAATGACACGATTGCAAATAAACCATACCCCCGGCCGGATTGAACCCGCGGTCATAGATCAAAATCACCCGTCCGTTACCACTACTGTCTAGTGTCTAGTGCTACTGGTCTAGTGGCTAACGCGACTGGCTGAGTTTGACTCTGACCGCGGGCAATCCCGGCGGGGGTATGGTTTATTTTGCAATCGTTCATTAGATTCTTGAGTCATGTTGACGGCATAAGGGACTTGACTAATTCGTCACGGCACGCTAGCTGGAAGATCGTCTGTAAAAAATGCATTTGTGTCACAAGGTGCCTGTGCTAACTTTCCTATGGTGTAAAATATACCTATGATGAATCTATTGTGCTAGCTGGTCTAGTGGCTAACCACGGGCTGGAGTTTGAGACTCTATGACCGCGGGTCAATCTGCCGGGGGTATGGTTTATTTGCAATCGTGTCATTACGATTTTGATCATGAGAAAAAAACTTTGTGTTTTTGAATTAAAACAGCGACTTTGCACTGTATTTTCGTATGATATTATTGTTGTATCTAGTTTCCTGTCTCATTTTATAAATGGAAGACATATACAGAAATTGAGATGATTTTGATGGTTTTACAATAAAAGTACCTGAAATAAGCTCAAAGTACAGAAATGTTCGATTTATCAAGTTCAAAGTAAACAAATCATGCTACGCTTCCAAACACGTCACTGTGAGTCTAATCTTCTTTCACATTGAGCTGATATTATTTATACCATTTCTACACTAATGCAGTAGCTGCATAAGACAGTAAATCTTCTATTTTTGTGAGAATAAAAATTCAAATGAAAGCAAAATGAAAGGGCATGGGACGTACTAATGAACGAGGAAATGTATTTAGTGCCAAGATGTCTGTATTGTTTATTCGGACCCTATTCGAAATTGCATCTATTGAATTTGTGTGAATTGGCAAAATTGCTAAATCTGACCACTTTATGGATAGTTGTAATTGGTAAATGGTGGTTTCTTGTACTCATTCGATAGAAAAAATAGAGTTCTAGTGAAATAGTTATGATTTTTGTCAACTAGTACACTGGAATTGGCCGAAAATAGGGCTCAAAGTGGGCAAAATAGCCAATGCATAAACATCGTCAAGACCGCTAACTTCGCGAGAGCATAATTCCGTAAGTTTTCCATCAAATTTCATACTTTTTGGTGTCATTATGATCGGGAAAAATTCTCTATCTTTCATAAGAAATAATAATTTTTTTTTTAGGGGGACGGAAATTTGGCGACCCGAAACAAGTCTCGGAGAGGACATGGCGACTCTGAAGGGTTAAGACCCATTCTATGCTGACCAGGCATCTCAGGCCAATCATGCCAAATTTGGAGGCAGGAAAAATAAAACATATATTCATGTTTGGGGCACTTACGGTAAGAACGTATAATACATTTGGAACCGTTTACGGGTTAAAGTGGACACTGTCAGCAATATTAATTTTTTGTAGGACTGAACAGTGAAAGGGTTTAATTAAATATTTATATAAAATATCATGAGATGAAACCTGGATAACAAAATGAACATAATATGAATATTGTATTGAAGCTATTAACCCTTTGACTATCGCAAGCCCATTTCTGAAACTGTCATTCTAATGTCGCAAAATTTTGGAAAAAAAAAAAATCTTATGAAATGACGGAGCATCTTTTCCCGATGCTAAGACACCAAAAGTATGAAATTTTGATCGAAAACTTACGGAATTACGCTCCCGCAAGTTAGCGATCTCTGCGATAATATTCGCATCGTCGATTTTGCTGACTTTGAGCCCTATTTTTCGCAATTCCATTTTTCCAGTCGACCAAACTCATACTATTTCTTTAGAACTCCATTTTTTCTATCAACTGAGTACAAGAAACTGCCCATTTACCGATCTCAACTACCCAATAAAGTGGTCAGAAATTGGCAATTTGGCCAATTTCATGCAATTAAAACAGATACCAATTTCAAAAGGTCCAGAATAAACAATGCAGACATTCTTCGCACTAAAATAACATATCCTCTGTTCATTAGTCACATACTCCAGGCCCCTCTTATATTACTCTTGCTTTCTATTTTGATTTTTTATTCAAACAAAAATAGAAGATTTACAGTTATGCAGACTACTGCATTATTGTAAAATGGTATAAAAATATCAGTGCACTAGTGAAAAGAATATTAGACTCCCCAGTTGATGTGTATTGGACATGTGGTGTGATATGCTTAGCCTGAACATTGGTAAAAATCAAACAATTCCAGTACTTTGAGCTCAATTTCAAGTCGTTTTATTGTGAAACTAATCAAAATCATCTCTATTTCTGTAATATGTTTTCCATTTTATCAAATGAGACCAAGAAAATGAGAATACAATTATAAATACTATATGAAAATACACCTCAAATTTGGCGTTTTAATCCAAAAACACAGTCAGTTTTTTTTTTTCTCATTATGCAATGCATGCTGCATGATTTTTTTTATACAGTGCACACTGACCACACAGCCCCATTCTCTCACAACGTGGGCCAACCAGCTTTCTCCTGCTGATTTTGAAGCCGCTAGAAATATTGAGTATACGTACTATATACTACGTCCGAAACACTGGCTCATAAGACGTACAGTATATATACAGCCGAAACAGTCAACAGTATTTGATAGCCCTACTATCGTGTTTTGTATTACAGCAGACCATTATTTAGCACGAGTTTATCTGGCACGATTTGAGAAATGCACGATTGAAGAATTGCGGCTCAATTTTATGTAACATGTCGTATAATTAATTTAACATGGTTCAGTTTGTGGGAAGGAAAAAAAAAAATTCTCTTTTGCTCAAGCGGCTGCCTTGTTGTGGAGCAGCCGGGGACCTCCCACCATCCCCTGCCACTCCCCGACACCACCCCCCCTCATCCCAGCATTCGTAATTCATACGTGTCCAGTCTTTTTCTGCTACAAGGCAGCTGTGTTTGCGAATTATGTTATGATATTTTAATTACTATATCGTGTATCTGCCAAGCAATCATGACACCCAGTACCATACCAGTGTTGCTGAAAGTGGCACGAAGAGGTATAAACACTAAGTCTTAGAATTAACAAAGAAACAAAGATATTAAACAAGAGATAACCTGTAGCCATAATGAAGTGTTACTTTGTACACAGAAAAAGAGATAAACATGAGTTTGTGACTGAATGACTGACTTAATGAATGACTGACTGACTTACTGCGTGACTTGACTGACTTACCGAATGACTTGATGGACTTACCGAGTGACTTGACCGATTTACTGAGTGACTTACTGAATGACTTGACTGACTTACTGCGTGACTTGACTGGCTTACTGAATGACTTGATGGACCTTACTGAGAGACTTGACTGACTTACTAGGATGACTTTGGGCTGACTTACTGAGTGACTTGACTGACTGAATGACTTAAAGTTAGACACTTCAGTCAACCATCGACTTCAGCACCAGAACCTCACCATCCACCTCAGCCCAATGGGGCCACAGCATCTCCACTTTTTCACAATCATCCACAAACACCAGCACCCACAATTTAAGGTAAGAAATACTATTACTTCTGTTACATTTGTAGTCTTAAGCAGTTAAAACAATATAATACATCACAACAATGAACTACAACTACATATTCACTTTTATTTTTGTAAGATGTGAAGGCCTAAAAAAAAGTTGTTTGACTTTCTGGAGGCTCCCAGGAATGTAACCCCATTTTTTTCCATAAGTTCTTCAGTTCATCTAACACGATTTTACCTAACACGGCATTTTCAGGAATGTAACTACCGTCCTAAATGACGGTCTACTTTACTACCTTGTTATACAAAGTTTAAAATTCTAGTTAAATAATACAAAAATGGTTACCTACATTATTTCATATGCATTGGGAAGTGTGACAACAAGTATCCGCCTTCCTCAGATTTTCAGATACATTACGTAGCATAGTTTCTGCTTGATTAAGAGACTCAAAACAGTAGTGGAAGGCAAACTGACACGATACTAGATCCACTCGCCTGTCTGGGTTCCTCAAAGAGCGTTTTGATTCTTTCCTGAAAAATGATCAAAGAAAACATGAATAATAGTGTGAACCAATTGCAGTGGGACAATTGAAAGAGGTAGTCCTAGTATACCTCACAAAACAAAATTTCATGGGAACTTTTACCCATCACACAGTACCAACTGAAGATGTTGATGGGTTCTTGAGCCACAATACATGCCTACACACTCGCCTACTGCCTACCTACCTACATACCTGCCTACCTACTCAGGTACCTGCCTACCTACTCAGGTGCCTGCCTACCTACCTATCCACATGCATGCCTACCTACATAACCACGTGCCTGCCTACCTACACAACCACGTGCCTGCCTACCTGCCTACCTGCCTACCCACATGCCTGCCTGCCTACCTACCTACATGTCTGCCTACTTACCCAGGTGCCTGCCTGCCTACCTACCTATCCATGTGCCCGCCTCTCTACCTACCTACCTACCTACCAATGTGCTTGCCCACCTACCTACCAACCCACGTGCCTGCCTACCTACCTACCCTGTGCCTGCCTGCCTGCTTATCTACCTACCCATGTGCCTGCCTATCTGCCTACAAATGTGCCAACCACTGTAGTCTCAACCTCTGCTCTGACCACAACAAACTCTACCCGCTTGCCTGCCGCCTTAACTCTTTCAGGGTCCAGAGGCCAAATCTCAGAGTGACAGCCAGGGTCCAAGAGTTTTCAAACAAAATTTTTTTTATTTTTCTTATGAAATAGTAGAGAATCTTTTTTTTCTGAAGGTAATAAAGCAAAAAGTATGAAATTTGATGGAAAACTGATAAAATTACACTTTCATAAATTTTGATGCGTCACAATATTTACGCATCGGCAATTTTGCCAACAGTACGTCAAGTATTAAAAACCATTTGTCTCCATTCACTCCTATAAAACGCTCACGCATGCCTGCTGGAAGTCCAAGCCCCTCGCACACAAAACCTCCTTTAAACCCCCTCCCTCAACCTTTCCTAGGCCGACCCCTACCCCGCCTTCCTTCCACTACAGACTGATACACTCTTGAAGTCACTCTATTTCGCTCCATTCTCTCTACATGTCCGAACCACCTCAACAACCCTTCCCTCAGCCCCTCTGGCAACAGTTTGGTACCCCTGCACCTCCTCCTAACTTCATAGGAGTGAATGGAGACAAAGGGCTTTTAATACTTGACGTGCTGTTGGAGTGTGAGCAAAGTAACATTTATGAAGGGGTTCGGGGAAACCGGAAGGCCGGACTTGAGTCCTGGAGATGGGAAGTACAGTGCCTGCACTCTGAAGGGGGGGTGTTAATGTTGCAGTTTAAAAACTGTAGTGTAAAGCGCCCTTTGGCAAGACAGTGATGGAGTGAATGATGGTGAAAGTTTTTTCTTTTCAGGCCACCCTGCCTTGGTGGGAATCGGCCATGTGATATAAAATAATAAATAATTTTGCCAACTTTGACTCCCCATTTTAGGCAAATTAAAATTATTCCAGTCGGACCAAATTCTTACTATTTCACTAGTAATACAGGTTTTCCCTCAACATTCGCAAGGTTAGGGATCAAGAGCTCGCAAATATTGAAAAATCGTGAATGTTTGGTGCCCAAATATTGCAAGGAAATATAATACAATACTGCTTCCTTAACTTGTTGAACCATGAACAATCAAAAATACATGAAAAGTTGTAAAATATTGTACTAAATACATACATGTTATGGTTTAATAACATGTATGTTATTAAATACCACTGCCTCAACCACTGAGGCACACTGCTCATATTTTGGTACAATTTCTTCTTAAATTTATATCGTGTTTTCAATTTTCTTTACCAAAGGGCTGGCACTAGCAAGTTTTTTTGGGCCCATGGTTAATTATGTAGCAGCCAGCCGCACTCAATCTACAAGCACCAAACACAAGAATTATTGTGAAATTTTTTGGAAAAAGTGTGGAGACTATTATTATTTTTAAATACGATAGAATTGAAGAAGGAAATAGTACAAAAATACGAGGGTTGAAGCAGTGGTGGAAGAAGTGGTTGACACATCGTCAGTCAGTTGGGCTTTGTTTAGCTGGAGTGAGTTAGGTCTCCGCTCTCTTACAAACTTTTACAATAATTCATTGTGTTTGGTGCTTGAATTGAGTGCGACTGAGTGGTAGGGGCATTGGTTGGGGCATGGTAGAGACAATGGTTGAGGCAGTGGTTGAGGCATGGTAGAGACAGTGGTAGAGACAGTGGTAGAGACAGTGGTAGAAATGGTAGGGGCATGGTAAGGCATGGTAGAGGCAGTGGTTGAGGCTGTGGTAGAGCAGTGGTAGAGGCAGGGGTTTGAGGCAGTGGTTGAGGCAATGGTAGAGGCAGGGTAAGGCAGGGTAGAGGCAGGGGTAGAGGCGGGGTTTGAGAAATGGTTGGGGCAGTGGTAGGGGCAGGTAAGGCAGTGTTACATGGGTGAGGCAGTGGTTGAGGCAGTGGTACGACAGTGGTAAGGGGCAGTGGTTAAGCAGTGGATAGGCAGGGGTTGAGGAAAGGTTGAGGCGTGGTTGAGGCAGTGGAAAAGGGTGGTGGAGAGCAGTTTTAGAGGCAGTGGAGAGTTACCCTTGAGGAGTGGTTTTTTAAAACATGTTATTAATAAAAATAATACATGTTATTAATAATAATAAAATACATGTTATTAATAATAATAATAATACAGCTATTAATAATACAGGGATTATTATTATTAATAACTTTATATTTTATTAAATACACGCCCAACCGCTGCTAAACCACTGCCTCAATCACTCCCAACCGCTGCCTCAACCATGCCTAAACCGCTGCTTAACCACTGTCTCACCATGCCTCATCAATGCTCAACCATGCCTCAACCACGCCAGTCACACTCAATCTACAAGCACACACACAATGAATTATTGGTGAAATGTTTGCAAGAGTTTGGAGACTAATGCTACTCCAGCATAAACAAAGCCACACTGACTGACATGCCTCAACCACTTCTTCCACCACTCTTCAACCCTTATTTTGACAATTTCCTGCAATGCAATCGTTAATTATATTATTACCTAACCGACTTACGACCGAGTTCGGTTCCGAGAAACCGTCGTAAGTCGAAATGGTCGTAAGTCAACTTTACTACTGAATATCAACAAAACATTTTTGTAATGATTTTTTTTAAATTGTTTTAAATTTTGGTATTTCATGTTTTACTTTACTTTTATGTTTTAGAAATTTATTTTATACGTAAGGTTTGGATAAACAACTGTGTACAACACAAATAGTTGTTAATAACAAAAAAAGGCCCAATACCGTGCCCTGGAACGATACACAAATAACCCGCACATAAAAGAAGAGCAACGCGACGTTTCGGTCCGACTTGGCCATTGACAAAGTCACAACAATAGTGGTTATTTCCCAAAATTGCATAAAAAACACGTCTAATCAAGCAGTCGAATCATGGTATGTATTACTATTATTATTATTATTCTATTATTTTATATATTTTTTTTTTTTTTTCAACAAGTCGCCGTCTCCCACCGGGGCAGGTGACCCAAAAAAGAAAGAAAATCCCCAAAAGAAAATACTTCATCATCATTCAACACTTTCACCACACTCACAACATTTCACTGTTTTGTAAAAGGTGCCAAATACAACAGTTAAAGCAATACGTATAAAGATACAAACATATCCTCCAAACTGCCAAATATCCCAAACCACTCTTTAAAGTGAAAGGCTTTGTACTTCCCTTTTCCCAAAGGAAACTTCAAGTCGACTATATGAAAAACCGTTCCCCTGATCCCTTCACTAAATATTACCCTGCTCACACTCCAACAATCGTCAGGCCCAAGTACCATTCGTCTCCATTCACTCCAAACTAACACGCTCACGACCTTGCTGGAAGTCCAGCCCATACCCACAAAACCTCCTTTAACCCCTCTCTCCAACCCTTTCGAGGACGACCCCTACCCATCTTCCTTCCCCTATAGATTTATAGTTTCCATGCATTCTACTTTGATCCATTCTCTCTAAATGACCAAACCACCTCAACAACCCCTCTCTGCCCTGACTAATACTTTTATTAACTCAACCTCTCCTAATTTTCCACACTCCGAATTTTCTGATAATTTTTACACACACATTGCCCTTTAAACAGGACATCTCCACTGCCTCCAACCGTTCCTTCCTTGCTGCATTTCCCACCCAACCCTTCAAAACCCATATAAGAGTGTTGGTAACTATTTAACTTTCATACATTCCCTTCTTTTGCCTCCTTTAGATAACGTTTTTTTGACTCCACCATATACCTCAACGCACCACTCACCTTTTTCCCTCAAATTCTATGATATTATTAATTATTATTATATTATTATTATTAGCAGTAGGAAAATGTTTGATTCTTTGCCGTGTTCAAGAGTAAACATATGATGTCACCGCCCAAATACCTGTCTGCATAGCCATTCCAATATTGTCATTGAATGGGTTGACATTATTTATGCTGTAGTTTAACCCCTTCGGGGTCCAAGGCCAAAATCTGAAGTGGTGCCCCAGTGTCCAAGAATTTTCCAAAAAAAAGTTTGTTATTTTTTCTTATGAAATGGTAGAGAATCTTTTTGTGAAGGTAATAAAACAAAAAGTAAAGAAATTTGATGGAAAAATTTACGAAATTATGCTCTCGTGAATTTGATGTGTCAGCAATACTTTTCGAATCGGGGGATTTTGCCGACTTTTACCCCATTTAGGCCAATTACATCATTCCAGTCGACCAAATTCTTTGCTATTTCACTAGTATTACTTCTATTCAAACGATTGAACACAAGAAATCCCAAGTCAACTGTTGCAACTACAAAATAAAGTGATCGGAAATTGGTAATTTGGCCAATTTAACACAAATTTCAAAATATTCCAATTTCAAAACAGCGTCCAGAATAAACAATG
This sequence comes from Cherax quadricarinatus, assembly GCF_026875155.1. Taxonomy (NCBI): domain Eukaryota; kingdom Metazoa; phylum Arthropoda; class Malacostraca; order Decapoda; family Parastacidae; genus Cherax; species Cherax quadricarinatus. The sequence goes on from NW_026503698.1 coordinate 10,821, forward strand.
TAGGCATTCCTGGCACTAAACTAACATTTCCTCGGTTCATTAGTTTACGTTTTGAGGCTTTACAAATAAATCCCATTTTGATTTTTTATTCACATAATGAATTTTTATTCACAAACCCAAAAAATAGAAGATTTTACGTTATGCAATATTGCAATAATTGTATAAATATCATCACCACATTTGTGAATGTATATTAGACCCACCAGCTGGCGTGTATTAGACGTGTGAGGTCCGTTTGTTTACTCTTGAACATCGGGAAAATTTAACATTTCTGCCCACTTTGAGCTCAGTTTCAAGCCATTTCCAGTGCTAAAAACCAATCAAAATCATTTTCTATTTCTGTAATATGTCTTCCATTCTATCAAATAACCAAGAAAAATTGCAAATACAAATATAAAAAACATACAAAAAAACACTGCAAAGTTGCTGTTTTAAACGAAAATCTTGGGATCAGTTTTTTTTCTCATTATACACAGTGTGCTGCAGGATTTGTTTTATGTGGTGCACACATACCACATAGATTATTCTCTCTATCTAGGCCCAAGTGTACCACTCACAGTTTATCAGAGTGAAGCTGAGCTCATGACGTAGATCTAAAGGTTTGGACCCTGAACGTAAAGCCGTAGATCTACGGGACGGACCCTGAAAGGGTTTTAAAAGCAAATAATCAACACACAAAACATTCACTACACTGAGTGTAGTGAGTTTTGGGGTTGGAGGGAGGGTAGTAGGGGCTCGCGGGTGGCGGGAAACTTAAAAAATGATTAGGCGGGTGGGAATTGGTGGTTGGGAATTTAGCAGTTGGGGAAATTTGCGAATGTGTGAAGCCCGCGAAAGTTGAAAAAGTGAAGGTTGAGGAGACCTGTACTTCTATTTTATCGACTGAGCACAAGAAATTGCCCAATCAAAATGTTTCAACTATCTAATAATGTGGCCAGAAATTGGTAATTTGGCGAATTTAACACTAAGTTCAAAAAATTCCAATTTCAAAATAGGGTGCAGAATAAACAATGCAGGCATTCCTGGCAACTAAACTAACATTTCCTCTATTCATTAGTTACGTTTTCAGACTTACAAATGAATTCCATTGTGATTTTTTATTCACATAATGAATATCTATTCACACACCAAAAAAATAGAAGATTTACTGTTATGCAATGTTGCAATAATTGTATAAATAATATCACCACATTTGTGAACATATATTAGACCCACCAGCTTACACATATTAGACTCGTTTACACATTGTTTACTTCTTGAACATTGGCAAAATTGAACATTTCTGCTACCTGAGCTCAGTTCAAGCCATTTTCAGTACTAAAACCAATCAAAATCATTCTATTTCTGTAATACATATTACATTCTATCAAGTGAGACCAAGAGATTGCGAATGTAACCGTAAAAAAAATACGAAAAACACCCCCAAAGGGCGCTGTTTTAATCCAAAATCAAGGGCACAGTTTTTTTTTCTTCATTATGCAATGAGTGCTGCAGGATTTGCTTTATGTGGTGCACACTTACCACATAGATGTGTTCTCTCATATCTAGGCCTAAATTTTTCCACTCACAGGTTATCTGAGTGAGCTGAGCTCATGGCGTAGAATACGATTTAGACCCTGGGTTTTAAAACCGTAGATCTATGACACAGAAACCCCAAAAGACTTAATCCTGCCTGCCACAATTACATATTAATTAAGTTTGGTGTAAAGTTGTCATAAATTCCACCCAGATCTTGAAATACACCCACTGGCCCCTGAAGAACGTCTTGCCAGTTTACACCCATCATACAAGTTGACTCCTAGTTTTTGGGAAAAAAACAAAAAAGAGATGAAATGTAAACTTTTTATGCTGGTATTATTAAAGTATATAAAATATTCAAGAGCATTTTTTAAGTTTTTTGTTCATAAAACTGAGCTATTTATACTAGGCATAACCAATCAGGAAATTATGGGAAGTGATAACACTCATACCTATAGAGTATTGATAATGGGAAAAGTTAGTAGATAGATCTATAGCTTCCAGACAAATAGAACACAAAAAAGTAATAGTAAATAAAGTCTGAGGGGCTACAGTTTAAAAGCTCTGTTCCACAAGGCACAGCACTCACATATTACCCATATTGATTAAAAAAGCGCATGAAGTGTACTATAACTGCCAGTTTCACTGAAGTGAACACGGGTTTAGGTAAGAAAGACTTGAAAAAAATTTTGACCAGAATAAAATTTTATACAATAACACTTTGACAATGAAAATATGGATCCCAGGTTATAAACCTATACAGATGTGACAGAATAAACAAAAAAAAAAAGGGGGGGGCTTGGCCTGTATGTCACAGAGTCACTCATTTTTCTCGGAACTACTAAACACCTCAAATAATGTTGATGTTTTGGCAACAAAGATCGAAACCAAAACTTGGTCACTGTGGTTGTATACAAGCCCGGATGCAATTTTCTCAGTTCCAGGAACAGCTTTTGAAAATTGACCACTGTCGGAAAATCTTCCATCTCCTGCTTCAAACATCTTGCTCCTGGGGGATTTCAACTTAAGACACCTAAAATGGAGGAATGTAGCAAATAATGTTTTAGCAGAAAAACCCCAGGAGGCAGCTCAATGAAAATTCACACCACTGAGCTATTAAATCTCGGGATCAAATTCACCTAAACTGTCAAATAATAAAACCACAAAGACTTTGGAGAATACACTGGACTTCATCTTCAGTAACAATGATTATCTGAGTACAAATTATAACTGTATCAAAGACCACAAAGTAATAGAGGTACAGACATGTATACCACAATGTAACAGAGGTACAGACATGTTATGCCACAATACAACAGAGGAACAGACAGGTATGCACGGGTCATTGACCTGCAAAATGGATCAGGTAGGGGGGAGCTTTTTACTAAATTCACTTCAACAACAAAACCATACAGGGATCAGTCAACCATGTCCTAATGAAACAAGCTGGGAATCCTAAACACATAGATCTGACATCTGCCTAAAGAATAAACTATGTGGCAAAATTGGGTAACTCAAGGCATATTCCTTGAAAAAAAAGGAAGAGAAAATTAGAAAAAAAGACAGGCTCCCTATACAGGTGAAGGTAAAAATCACAGAGCTGTGAAAAGGGCATATTTGAATTAATGAAACAAGGCCAGGGGAAAGAAAAAACAAACAAAAATAACTTAAAAGGAAAATAAGGAGTAAGAAACTGAAAAAAAACCCAAAAATTTTTTTTCTTAGAAATTAAGGTGAAAAAAGCATAATTGGAACCCTTTTAAAGGATAAAAAGATTACAACAAGAAAATTTAAAGTAGATACGAGGGGGCCCCCTAACAAACAAAAATTTCAACAACCAAAGGGAAAATTTTTATGACCGAGACCAAAATTTTGGTCAATTCAAACATCTTTGATATTATCCTAATACCTAAATGACTTCAAAAAGGAAAATAAAAAATATCCCCCCATGCACCTGCCCTGGGCCCCCAACTCAGGGAACCCTTTTTGTTCATCAAGAACGCAAAGAAGCCCCATCAAGGGGCCTTTAGCATTCTAGGGGAGAGGGACAGGGAACAAGGGTTACCCCAAACAACCCCTTAAAACAACGACATGGGCCCCACCCCAAAAGGGGGCAGTAAAGCAATAGCAAAGAAAAACAAAACCAAAAGCACAAAACCCCAATATCAAAAAAATCTTTGAAAGGGGTTTTAAGAACAAAAGCCACCCTTTCTGGTACCCATCATTTCAAAAGGGGGGGGTTCAACGGGGTTTAAGCAGGCCGCCCCCTACCTGCCCCAAACTAATGGATCACTATAACAAGGTCGGGGAATGCTCTATAGGAAAAACAAAACAGATGTATACACAGATTTTGCAAAAAGCATTGACAAGTGTGCCCAAATGGGTAAAAATGCACAAAATGCATGATAAAGGAAAAATTTGGGAAAATTTAAGTAGAGGGATCACAGTTTCCCTTTAACAAAGAAACCCAAAAAGAGAAAATAGTAAAAAAGGGGTAAAGTTTTGGGGCAGCAAACAGTAAAAAAGGGCTCTGACAAGACAGAGAAGAAAGCCAACGGGCACCATGTTTTCCTTTACCAAGATGACACCCAAGTCTGCATGACAGTGCCCTCCACTGAAGATACGGGCAAGTCTCCAAGTGGACAAAAAAAATTAAATTTTTAAATGAGCACACAAAAACAATATGAAGTTCAATGAAAAAAAAATTTAAATTACTCCAAGGAATAAGGGAAAAACTTTGAAAAAAAATTAAAAACAAAAAATTTTGGGGGGTAGAAAACAAATTTCCCCAAAAAACCAAAAAAAAAAATAAAGGATAAAATTTTAAAATTGGGGGGGAACCGTTTTATGTTTTTAAATTGTCGTTTCAGGGGAAAAATTTGGGAAAAACCTTTTTTCAAAAAAAGGGTACCAAAATTAATGAAAACCCCTTTTATCCCAAATGTTCCCTTTCTAGGTTGAATTTTTTGTTGTACCCCGGAAATTTTTTTTCAAGGGAAAAGGAAAAAAAACCACCTTAAAAAATTATCCCAAAAAAAAGAACCCCCCCGGGCCCAAAGGCCTTGATTAAAACCCCACCCTTTAAAAAATTACCCCTAATGGTTAAAAATTCCTTTGGGAATGTATTTTTGGACGGGCAGGCAAGGAAGGGCATTTTTGAAATATCCCCAACCCACCGGGAATTTTTTTCCAAGGAATTTTTTAGTCCAATTTAAGCACATAAAAATTTCACTTCCTCCAAAGGCAAAAGACTCACAGGGGTTGCAAAAACCCCCCAAATAAAAAGCGGGGTTTTAATAATAAAATAAAAAGACAACACAAAAGGCAGGGGCCCTCAAAAAGTGTTAAAAACTGCCCCCCAGCATAATAAGGGGGATTCCCAAAATAGACCCGGGCTGTCTTCCCAAAGAAGGTTTTGGGAAACTGGCACATAAAAGTCAGTCCTGCCCCAAGCCGGGTTTGGGGTTGGGCCATCAGTTTACTTGCGGGCCGCAACAAAAAAGCCGGGTTTGTTTTTCGGGCCCCCTGATCCACTGCGAGGCCGGGTCACAGCCCCAGGCCCGGGAGCGTTGACCCCCAAAACCCTTCCCTCCAGGTTACTCCAGGTAATATTTAAAATAACCCCCCGGGTCTGATACCCTCTAGGGAAAACTTCAACCCAAAATTTTCCCTCAATAATTACATGAAGGGGGGGCAAAATACTATTTTTTCATCCAGTAAATAATTTTTATATGGGATGGAATAATACCGGCCCTGGGGTTAGGGCCCCAAAAGCTTCCCAGGGAATTTTTCCTTAAAACCCGAATTGGTAACTAAGTGGTTTCCCCTTAATTTTGCTCTTAAGGGGGATAAAGAATTTTTATTTAAAAACAAAAATAAAAAATTGGGCAGAAACACACAGGTTAAAATTTTTAAGGTACAAAACTATCATTGACCCCTTTACTTAATTTTTAAAAAAAATTTTAAAAGTCAATATTTTCACATAAATTTTGGGGAAATGTTACCTTAGTACAAATGGGAACTAAGAATTCCCGATGTAAAACCTCCTGTGGGGGTTTTTTTTTTCATGGTCCTTTTCATATCTTCCCCGCACTGCTTTATGGAAATCTCAGGGAATGGGCTGCACCAATAAATTTTGAATTTTTCCCTGGAATTGTACAAAATTTTATTTGGTTTACAAATAAAACCCCAAAAACTATTCCAAAAGTTTTATTTTAAAATCTAACTAAGAAGATAAAATTTAAAGTTTTCTTCCTTTTTTTGGGTCAAACCTTCCTCGGTGGGGAGACACCAGAAATTTTAACCCTTTCAGGGTCAAGAGGCACTCTCTTAAACTTGTTCTCAGGGCCCAAAAAAATTTCGGAAAAAAAAAAAAATTTTTTTTCTTATGAAAAAAAGAGAATTTTTTCCCAATCAAATGAAAACCAAAAGTGTAAAATTTTTGATGGAAAACTTACGGGAAATTTATGTTTTTTTGCAAATTTAACAGTTCTCGACAAATTTTTAAACGCTTTCGGCAATTTCGCCCATTTTTGAGCCCTATTTTGGGGCCAAAATTCCAAGGGCCCTACCCGACAAAAATCAAACATTTTGCTAGAACTAACCACCCTTTTTTTTCAAATCAAAGGGGTTACAAAAAACCCACCCATTTACCGATTTCAATTATCCAATAAAGTGGTCAGAAATTAGCAATTTTCCCCAATTTCAAAACAAATTTCAAAAGAAAAAAATTTCAAAAACAGGGTCCAAAAAACAAGACAGACTTCCTGGCACTAAAATAACATTTACTCTCTTCTTTACCCGGGCCCCGGCCTCCCTTACATTTTTTTAAATTTTTTCCCACTTTAAAATTTTTCTCACAAAAAATACAAGATTTACTTTAGCAGACAAACTGCATTAGTGTAGAAAGGGTTTAAAAAATAAATAACACCCCCCCCTTGTGAAAAAAAATTAAACCACCATTATGGTTTGGAAAAAGTGGCATGATTTGTTTCTTTTGAATTTTGGGCCCCAAAAATTGAACATTTCTGCTACTTTGGCCAAAATTTTTCGGGGAAATTTTTCATTTTGAAACCAATCAAAATCGTTTTCAATTTCTGTAATATGTCCCCCCCTTTCTTTTAAAATTGAGACCGGGAAAAACAAAGACAAAACAACCATAAGTACCTTTGCAAAAAAAGTGCAAAGTCGCTTTTTTAAAACCAAAAACACGGTCCAAAGTTTTTTTCCTCTTACGCACTGTGTGCTGCAGGTTTTTTTTATACTGTGCACACTGACCACATAAACCCATTTTTTCCCTATGTGGGGCCCTACCCCCTTTCTCCCCGGCCGTATTTACTCGATAACCCTAAAGGGGTTTAAAAAAAAAGGAAAAAATTTTAAAATAAATTTATCTATGTATAAACCTATTATGTTTTCAGTTTTATATTCCCTTTTGTTTTTTCAAAAGGACCTTCCTTCTTTGGAAGCTGCCTGGTGCAAAAAAACCCCCCAAAATTTTTTTTGTAAATTTACACTAACTGCCCCCCTTTAGGGCAGGCAAAATTGCTGACCTTAAAGTGTACAAAAAAACCCTTTTACGGGACATAAGTACGATAAGGCACTTAAATTACTGGGGAAAAGTTGAAGTCCCTTGATTTGTATTTCCCCGGAATGGAATTTAGAGAGAAACATATAAAAAAACTTTGGGAAAAACCTAAGGGGGTTATTTCCAAACCTTTCACAAAAAAATTCACGGCCCGGGAAAAAGCAAAAGAAATCCGCAAAGGATGCAATGTTCCCCCCAAAAAAGCAGGGGTTTTCCAAAAAGTACACTGAGAGAAAAACACAAAAATGTCAAAGGGGGGGGAAGACGTTCAACTCCCCCCCAGCCCTACATAAGGGGGGTTTCCAATAAGGGCCCCTGGCTGCTTCAAAAGGTACTGGGCAGGGGGGGGGGGGGGGGGGCCCCCGAAAGTCCGTACCTATCGCCAGGGCTGTGGTTCATATGTCATTTTTTGTGCGCCACAGAACAGCCTAGTTTAAAGGGCCCCGATCCACCACAAGGCCTGGCCTAAACCGACTGCGGGGGGGTTGACCCCCCAAAACCTCTCCAGGTAAAAAACTGTTTTTTATACACCAAAAAAAATTAAACAATATACTACGTACATTGCAAACCAAAAATTAAATTTTTTTTTTTTAAAACACGGCCGTTTTTTTCCCTCCCCCCCAGGGTTAAATCAAAAAGAAAGAAAAATACTTTCATCCATTTTAACACTTTTTACCAACACCAAAATAATCACTGTCTTTGCAGAGGCGCCCCAGATATACGGGTTTAGAAGCCCTTTCCCAAAATGTCAAAATCCCCAAAACCCCCCCTTTAAAGACAGGCAATTTTACTTTCCCCTTTAAAAGGGCTCAAGTCTGCCTAACTTTTTTCCCTTTAATCCCCCCAAAATATTACCCGGGGTCCCCACCCAAAAAAGCAGTCAGGGCCCAAAAACCCTTCGTCTCCAATTTACTTTTCCCAAACTAACATGCTCACAAAATGCTTGTTTTTTAATCCAAGCCCCTCCCCCACAAAACCCCCCTTTACCCCCCCCCCCCCCCCCAACCTTTTCCCAAAGGGGGGGCCCAAACCCCCCCTTTTCCCCCCCCCCTACAAAAATTTTTACCCTCCCCAAGCAATTTTTACTTTTAAACCATTCTCTCTAAATGACCAAACCACCTCCACCACCCCCTTGGGGCCCTCTGATTAAAACTTTTTTGTGACCCATAAACCCCCTATTTCCCCAATTCTGAATTCTCTGCATAATATTTACACAACACACAGTCCTTAGACAGGACATCTCCCTGCCTACCA
>NW_026503703.1:0-12186 GCF_026875155.1 Cherax quadricarinatus
CAGACGGGGTCATCTATATGATTGGCCCCCACCAGGATACCTACATTTCTGACTGTGGTCATTTAATTCCCTGGTTGCTAGCTTACGTCAAGGTCTTTCAATCGCTTAGCTGCTGCAGCAAGACCTCTCGCTGTAATTGCCCTGGGTAATGTCTCTACCACCAAAGCTTAAGTCTCGTGATGTCCCCCTAATTTGAAGGAATCCACCACATCATAAGAAATTTGGGGGGGACCTACTTACAGCCCCTCCCGCATCATACTCACTTTCTTTGTGGGCCCTTTAAATTTAATTTTCCCCCAACTTCTTTGTTATCAAGGTACTGTGCTCCTGGGCAAAGAATAACGGGTTGCTTCGGACCTGTGCCCATACAAACCCTTTTTCCATGACTGTAGGTAGGGCACATCCGTGATTCTCACTGGATTAAGCTCAAAATCCCACTAAACAGCTGGCTACCATTTCTGCTCGGACTCACTTTCTTCTCTACTTGATAGATATCCCTACTGTTGGGGGTTTCCCCTTTAATTAATGGGAAAAGCGCAGTAAAGGGCTTACCTTTGCAACAGACTCGACAATCCTGACTGGGTGCCCATTCTCTCCAAAATGTTTCCCCAAACACTTGAAGCAGAGTCTCAACTCCCTTAGCTCTGTTTCCCCACGGCTCAGTGTTATATACTTGAGAACTCGTGTAGATGTTTTGCCTTCGCGAACACACTATTTGGCATATGCCCTGAGGTTCCTTAGAGGTTCTTACCTTTGGCACCCTTTACCTAGTACACTCCAAGTTTGTCGTTCGAGCTTTAGCTGATCTCTTGGATCTTTGAGTGATGTTCGGTTTTTTATGTGGCGATGGTGGTGACTCTTCTCTCACACCTATACTCAAGAAAACAGATCCCCCAACCCCTCAACAATTGTTTTATTGTGAACTTTCATCTGATTTTTAAGGTAATCTGCACTGTCGTGCTAAGCCCTTTCCTCTGAATACCTGCTGATGAACCATTCCGACTTAACCCCAATCATTAAATCTTTTTAAAACTATTTGTCAAACTCATAAATTCGATTCGGAATTCTTAGGCTTGACGATCATGGCGACAAACCTCTGATCCAACAACCCATAAAATATGTCCTTTTTCCTCAGTGTTGCCAAATGGTCCTTTAATTGGTCTTTTGGCATGTTTTGGTAATTTGGTTTTTCGGTGGGTTTTGGGAATGCCGGACCAACAAAGGCTTTACCCCCGAGCTGTGAAAAAGAAATATTGTAAATTGACGGCATTGACAAAAATCTCTGCATCTTTGGGCTTTAAACTGACCCAGAAAAGCATTTATCTTTAAGTTTCCCTTTAAAAATTGGTAAAAATTAACTGGGGAAACGGGCAACACATTAACAGGTTTGGTGGTTGTTCGTGTTCCTTGAAAAAATTTGCTGCCCCTGCTGTCCGGCCTTCAAAGTTTTATTAAATGCCCGCAGAGTCTCAATCTGCTTTCACTCTGCCCCCCGTTTGTCATAGTCCGTCCGGCTACTTCGACTGTAAACAGGGCCCCCCTGTAGATAGGCCTCTTTAAAAAGGTAAAATGATCTTCAAAAGGGCCCCAGTCTTTTTCCAAGGTTTTAGGAACTTCTAGTTCACCCGTTAGTTGGACTTGCCTTGACCCTTACACTCCTACAGCTTTGTCAGGTGCCCCTTATAGGCTCACAAACCGCTTTAATTTACTTAGAGCTGGGCAGCTGGATCATCTTCAACTACCATAGTTTCGGTTTAGTTAAGATCATGGACTAATTTGTACTTCAATTAGCCCCCTCACAGCACGAAAGGTATTAGGGAAGAATAAACAGTCTTAAAGGTTTCTCAACAAGCTTAACAATTCTCCTTTGGTTATTTTGACCTACTATAATCAAAAATGTACACTGTTTGCTCTCAAATCCCAATCAAAGATGTGTATCGATGTGAAAGCTTAACCTAGCACTTTCCTTTACAATGCCAGCAAATAATTACAGAACTTAACCTAGTCTCAGGTACATTTCACAAATCCCACATTAACATGAATCGAAGACAATGAAAATCACACAATAAAAAGTGCAGTATACAAATTAAAACAACTCGGTTAACACAAATAAATTCAACAATTCAACTTGTGAAACAGTAAATAAATAATGTGTGTAAACAGCTTGACCTAGCTTACTCAGTCTAGCATGGATGGTTGGATAAGGTAAATCCTAACCTAGCTAGTGTGCTATAACTTAAACCTGGCTTTATAACTCCCTGTAAATAATAACTAGGTTAAATCTGTCCTAGCTACTATAACCTTTTGTAAAAATTTGCACAAGCCTACCTAACTGTGGCTACCTTGCAAACCACTGAAGTAATCAACACACAAGTCCTCCTACTCAGGAATTACTTGTAATCACTGTAAATAATTAAATTCACAAGCTTCTCTAGCCTACCTGGCCTCCTGTAAATTACTGGCAAATAACAACTTCTGTGTATAGTCAGCTTGGCCTAGCCTGTGTAACTTTGACCTAGGTGTGCTAACTTAACTAACTTTTTAACTGGTTCCTAACTGTGGCCTAGCTATGATAGCCATAACTAGCTATTTCCCATATCACATTTATTCGAAGGACCACTTTTGGTGAAAATTGTGTGGGACTGCCTCCAAGTGAGTCGCCTACCCCTGGCAAACTCTGTTGACACCGAGCTCTGAGGTGTTACCTCAGCCCACAAGTGGCTTATAGGACAGATTTTCACAAATGATTGGTATTGCAAAAACCTCGGTCCCCTGCATGCACGTAAAAGGACTAATCTTACTTGGTGTTTGCAGCATATATCCTGATCTTCACTTCCCTAAGCTAGCCTTTTTTTTTAAAAGCCCCCTTTGGACTTCCCTCAGAAACACGGGCAACCGGAGCAGTAATTCCTGCAATATATCACTCGTAATTAGTGCTGCTGCACCTCAGAAATTCCTATATCAAAGGTATGTACCCCTAGTATAAAATGCAGACTCAGTACACTAGCTTCCAGACAGCTCTGAGACCACTGGTACTTATAGGGGCATGTTCTCTCGTTGCCCACACCGGCCCTACAGTTTAAAACTCCACTCAACGATCTCCGAAGACACTGCCAAACCTAACGGGAAAAAGTGAAGATCTTGTCTTATCTGTATGGGCTGATGGAGGAGGTCATCTTAACGGTACATCGAGGTCTCTAACCAGATTTCCCCAGGTCTCAGATGTGAAGACACGTGGGGCGCCGTCGCTGATCATGGCACGTCTTGTCCATTTGGTGTCTGTCGTAAGAAGAACGAGCTGGTCTCCCTTCCAGACCCTCGTCTCTTCATTCAAACTAGGGCTGCCAGTTCTCCCTAGCTAACTTATCCTAGTGTTTGCCTACATTATCGGCCTATTACTACCTATGTTAAGGTCTTAGGTCTACATTATTATTATCTACATTTGCCTTAGTAAACCTAATATTAATATACTATCAGTAGAACTACCTACTCCTTCCCAGAAGAGTAAATCTATAAATTAAATAAGCTTACCAACAACCGCCAACCAGAGAATGCTTTGTTTGTTTGGGAGGGTTTAAGGGCCGCCCGACTCGGCCGTCCCATACGGCCATGCTGGATCTGCTGTGGAACTTTAGGGACCAAATAAATTTCCACAATATCTATTAATGGATAAAAATTTGGTATTTTTAATAAATATAATAAATACAGGATTTCACTTATTTGCTCAGATAGTATTATCATAAATATTATAAGAAGATGCCAATTATTATTATTGTAGAACAATTGGTGATATACCAAAAATGCAGCAGCATGTTCGTAGCTTGGATGAGTGTGCAATTCGATTAGATTCGTTTGAAAATTATAGGTTTTATATATTTGATTTTTATATTCAATAATTTGTAATAAAAATTGCGATATATAGTTATCTTTGTTTTTGTTTTTTCGAAAAAATTATCGTAAAATATCAATAGCACTACTACTACTATTATTACCAAAGGGACTTTTAAACTTTGAATAAGGTTCTTTACAATATCTGTGATATAATTGACGAAGTGGCATATAATGCTGATCAACGATTACATTTCTCCATTGCTTACACACTGGAGCACAACAGTTTAATAAGTCTTGATAAGGAATTTGAGCAAAAATTTCTGCGAGTAATTTTGATGTTGTTGTTGTTGCCATAATTTTATAGTCTAGTAACTAAACTAGTAATAATAGTTTTATATCTTTTCATATTTTAATTTTAACATCTAGGAGAGAGAGGGTTTTGTTGCAATTCGACTAAATCCATTTGAAAATTATAGGTTTTATATATTTGATTTTTATATTCAATAATTTGTAATAAAAATTGTAATATATAGTAATTTTTTTCGAAAAAATGAGCGTAAAATATCAATATTACTACTAAGTATATTAAAATAAATATAGACAATGGGGTTTTGAAGAAGTATGGGTAAAATCTTATTCTCTGATGATAAAATAAAATATTTTTGGTTGATAATACTTTTAAAATTATTTTACTATGGTAAATTCTGTGATAAAATATTTTTTGTTGATCATGTGAATGTCTTCTGTAATAAAATATATGTTTTTGTTAGGATCATAGTTTTTAAATTTATTCCTTAAAATTATATTCTACGAAGGTAAAAATATTTTGGTGATATAAAAAAAACAAATCAGTTGAAGACCAGAAGAGCATTTAAGAAGCATCATACATCATATAAGTTTATAAACCTTTCTCCCTTGAGCCGAAAAGGAACCCTGTGTAGAACTACGAACTCATGGTGAACTACAGTCCCTTGGTGACATTATTCAATATTGAAAACTTCACTATCTCTAGGTAAACTAATTCTAGTAAAAATTTTAATTATAAAATAACTAAAAAAATTCATGAGTGTGGGTATAAAATGATATTTTGTTTAATTTGTTTTAACAAATAGAAAATTATATGTGAAAAATTTTTGTTACCGGAAATAGAAAATGTGTTCTAGACATTAGTAATACTCTGATAAAAGAAAAATGATAAATTCAATAGAAGACGATCACAACCCTCCAAAACGAATGAAGAGACTGAACAATATCTACTGATAAGAAATGCTCATAACAATGAGATTTTAAATGTGAGTTTTTTTTTAATGAATTTTTTTGATTACTTAAAATATAATTTAAGAAATTTTAATGATAATAATTTTTTTTTAAGTTAGTTAATTTTAGGAATAAGATATTATATTTTTTTTATTAAAATTACAGGTCAAGAAGCAAGAGAAATACAAAAAATGAAGAAAAATATCTTTCAATAATAAAAGTAATATTACTAAAAGATTTTTAGTGGCATGATAAAAATACTTTAGTACAACAAGTAAATTGTTTGTGCTTGTTAAATGAAGAAGGGAGGTCTTAACTGATGCTATTAAGTGTCAAGTTTTTACCACTAGTAATCCAATTTATTTAAATAACCTGAATTTTATGCAAATCTACTAATTGAACCACTCGTGATAAAATTTGGGAGTATAAAATTTATAAATAAATGGAAAAAACACCAATGATTGAGTCAATATGTTCGCGACAGTAAATGCTGATGAGGAACTCTACATAATATTATATGAATCTGTAATGAAAAAGTTGATAAGAGTTAAGTAACGCTACTATATACACATGCAATATTTAGATACATCTAATGCGTGGAAAGAGTCGTGAGGTTTATGTTCAAAGAGTGCATGAATGATCTTGTTAAATGTTATTAACAGATTCCCATTGGAATTTAATTGAAAAAGTTTGTGTTTTCCCAAAAAAATTTGGATTTCTTCCCAGCTGGTGGTGATTGGCATGTGTATCTTGAAATAAATTTTATGATTTTACAAGGAATTAAAAAACATCATAGAAATATTGTTGTCCATTATTGTAAAATATGTCAAATAAAATAGGGTACTGACAATAATATAAGAAAGATTAGAGTATATTACTGATCTGTTAAATGGTTATTAACAATTTCATGGATTTTAATGGCAAAAATGGGGGGTTCCGTAATTGGAAATTGGATGTGCTTTCAGCCGGTGGGATTGGCATGTGTATCTTGAAATAAATTAAATGAAAGGAATTAACTAACTAAAAAAAATAGAAATAATTGTTTGTTATTATTGTAAAATATTTTCAAATCAAATATGGTTAAATAATTAATATTATCTATCTAATATTGTTTTATTTACTATAAATTACTCCCAAAATGTTTAGACTGGGAATGTGGTTAAGCTTTTGAGACAGCTACACTTAATTTCCAAAGATAAGGGAGACTACTTGAAATTTTAAAAGTTGTTTACTTTTATATTTTTTACAACTGATGTAATGCAATAAATAAGAAAGATATTTTTAACATTTGGCACAAAATAAAGAAAAAAAATCTTATGAGCCATTAAATAGATAATCTTACTGACTATTATTTGTCAAGTATAAAGCAATGAAGATTTGTGATTAAATCTTTCATGGACAGTAATATTTAATTTACTACTGTTAAAAATAATATATAAAAAAATTGTGAATCTATAATAAAACAGAAAAATGTATTTTTAAACAGCATTTTGAAAAGGAAAATTTTTGCTTTGGTATAAAATGATAAGGGAATATACCCAGGTTAATATAACTATATCACTCAACATATTGACAAAAAACTTTACAAGCAATAAAGGAATATAGAAAATTCTACAATATACTACTAAATTATGTTGGATCCAATACAGAGAATATATAAGACTTTCTCTTTATGATATTATGATATAAAAAAAATCAATATATAGATAAAATTAAAATTGTAAGCAATGCTACTATGGAGTTTATTAAATGTAGAATTATAAATTACAAAGTGTTTCCAATTATAAAGACACAGATAAGTGACCAAACACCATTACTAGTAGTAGTTTTTGGGAGTGAGTTGGTTGATAACACTAATAGTATTACAGTCTATATTATTTAACCATATAAAAGTAGTTTGTTTCATTCCAGATTCAACAACAGAACATTGCCAGGCAAGATGGAAAAGAACTATTATAAAATTTCCGGTCTCGAGAAAGTGCTACTTAAAGAAGATTTAACAAAAATTAAGAAAGCTTATAGGAAAATGCACTCATGTACGCATCCCGACCAAAAACAAGCTTTTTTTGCAGAGAAAAAATTTAAAGATAATAGCAGAAGCCTATAAAGTATTGAGTGACAAAATGAAAAGAAAAATAATGATATGTATGGCGAGAAAGGACTTAAAAGTGGAGAAGAATAACCTAGTACTGCTAGTGGTCATGGAGATGGGATTACACTTTAGTTATACTTTCTCGGGAAATCCTATAATATTTTTCCATCAATTCTTGGCACTAGTGAATCCTTTTTTCTACTTTTTTACAGGAGTTAGTAGATTCTAAACGAATAAGTGGAACGATATTCCTTTAGCTTCAACAAGTCTTCTGAATTTTCCAAACCTCAGACAACAAGAGTCATTACCAAGAAACTTTTTAACTTCAACAATAACAGCAGTAACCCTTCTGATATTTTTAAAAATCTCAAACCAAAGTCAAATCAAATTAATTTCAAGAGACATTAACAGCCTTTGATTCAAAAAGAAAAGATAGAAATTTAATATCTCTATCCAGCATCCTTTTCTGTTAATTCATTTTCAAGTACTATGGATGAAAAAATGGAAATTGATGAATACTACTGTCTAGCAAAATATCAGAACAGCTGAACATTATTGTGTATTTCCAAGTTTATACCTTTTATGTTACCTTGGAAGAAGGTTTACAAGGGTGTTACAAAGAAAATCAAGTTATTAAAAGAAACAATAAACTGTTATGAAGAAAAGTTTCCTTAAATAATAGATATTAATCCCAGGGATAAAAATGGCACAAAGATTATTTTTGAACGTGAGGGCAATAAGTTTCCTGGCAAGAGAGATCCTGAAGATGTTATTTTTTTTGTAATCAGAAATTAAACTCATCAGTATTTTAACTGTGTGGTGTTAACCTTCAGTACACAGCTAAATTGACACTAACGTGAGCCTTGTGTGGTCCCAAGTAAAATCCTACCCCTAACTGATGAGAAAGTTACCGCTGAATTTAATTACGATTATTGGTATGACCACAAATGACGAAGTGTCTTCCCAGGTTATGGATTACCTTACTCTAAAAGATTTTAATAAAAAGGGAACATATCATTATTTTGATATTCAGTTTCCTTCTTTTGATTGATAGTACAAAAAAAATTCTCTCTGAAATTCTTTAACTAAATTTTTACTTAATATATAAATTTAAAAAAATAAAATAAAAAATAAAAACAAACTTTGTTAGAATTAATTTCTTATATTTCTGAGAGTATAAAAACTTTCTACTGGATTATTAGACACATCACAGAGTATAATACTTTCTACTGGATTATTAGACACATCACAAGTATAATACTTTTTACTGGATTATTTAACACATCACAAATAAGTTTGAAAAATCATAAGACTAATGATTAAAAAATTGGCTTTTTCATAAGCTTTATAACAAAAAATAATATTAATGGATCAGATAAGATCAAAGATTATTTCAGACAATTTCTGGAATTGAAGAAGAAAGGGGTCAATGCTCTCTGTCATCATCATATTTTCTTGAAATGTCGAACTTCTCCTTGTGAAAGGAATGTTTTGGAAAGATGGAGAATTGGAAAGTTTTGAAGTGATATGGAAAGAGTGGATCGCCTATATCACAATGATATCTATACAGAAAAAGAAGAAAAAATAGTTTACTATGAATTAGTGGTACGAATGGTTTTTACGAGGGAAGCAGTCAACACGAAACAAACACCACCACCATCCATAGTCATATTTTTTGTCGAGATTGTCTGCAAGAAGCAATTATGAGTAAAAATAGAGAAGGCAAGGGCAGCAGTATATTTACCATTACTTCAATCCAAACATCTCTTTATATACCACAGGAACTAATGAAAAATTATAATAATAAAGATCTTATCCTTTAGTTCGCTTCAAGAAGACGGGTACAATAACACATATGAGGAAAAAATAAGTTATTATAGACCACAAAATCAAACTTAACTATTATCCAAAGGCTCTTCTTCCTCTAGTAATTATAACCAAGAATTTTTATGAATTCATTGACATTAGTATGGGCTAAAAGAAGATTACAAAAACGGGATAAAGAAAGAAGTAATTATATCATCTTGAAGAAACCTTTTTGAAATGGATTTCGTCTATAAAATTATCTATTTCATAAAAAAAACAATATTTTTTGTAAGGTAAAAAAAAACTGTGATGCCATTTGTGAAAATGATTGACACAGCTTGAGACAATGAAACTAACTTTAAATGTAAATTATTTTATGTAATTTCATAAGAATAATTAAAATTGTGTGTAGATACACCAGTCACAAGTTTTTTGAAACATCTTCCCTGAAGTTAGAAAAATTGGAGGAGAAGGAGTGAGGAAATATATATGCGACATAAAGTTAAATTCTGTCCAGAAGGGATTTAGAAGGATTAACTTATCTTCTTCCTTTAACTCTACATTTACTAAAAAGAAAACTCTCTCTCCATAGAATGTTTAAACTTACAAGAAATACTAGAACATTTTGACCCACAAGGAAAGAATGAAAGTCTACAAGGAAGATTTGATGAAATAGGACAACTGGATGAATTGGAAAAAGATGGAGATTTTGAATGATAATCTTGATAATCATCCACTTTCAGATGATAGTGGATAGTTATAGTGGTATTTCAATTCTGAAGAAGGTTTTGAGAAATACCAAGAAATATTATAAGTCCTTTTATTGTAGAAGTAACTTACAGTTTGAAAATTGAGAAAAAGGTGGTTAATGCTCTAAACACAGAGTAACCTTTAAACATGAAGTTCATTTATGAAAATGACATATGGCATTTAGAGGAAGTCAAAAACTTCAAGGTGGATTTAGATAAAGTTGACCGCCTGTACCACATCTTGTCATAAAGATAAATGCTGTTTTTATGAATTAGTGTGCGTATGGTCCCTAAAGAATTGCTCATGTTTTCGTGGAAATGATAGGCACTTCTTATAAATGAGAATATGTAGGTTAAATATCAATAACTTATTGTCCCTAATAATATAACTTTATCCATAAGTCTATTATCATGAAAATGATTTCAGGATAAAGAAAAATTATAAAAAACTCTGCTTAGAAAAAATCACTTTTACAAGCACAATTATACTAATTTAAGCTCCTCCCCTTGAAGGAGGAGTTAAAATTGTGTGTATCAGCTCCTCCCCCTTGAAGGAGGAGTAAAGGAAATGCGGTTTGTGGCATGTGGTATATATAAATGGATACCAAAGTTAGATGATTCAGTTAGTAATCTTCCTAATACACAAAATGGACCTACAAATAGGATTAGACTGGAAAAACTTGTAGACTCCACAAGGAAGAATAATTACAAGGACAATTTGAGACAAATAAGAAGTTCTGAATGACTAGAATTGATAGACTTTTTTTGATAATTTTCAATTTCAGATCCTATAAAGAACTAAGTATAAGTATAAAAATTATTGAGACATAAAAAATCAATCTCAATTTTTATTGTCCAAGGTAGAATTAAAAAAAATTCAAAACAACTTATCCTTTTCAGAGTTTAATTGCTACGTGTACAATGAATTATTTGGAAAATGAAACAGTATTTCATATACTAAAGGGCAATAAAGCTTAGAAGGAGATTAAAGATGGATGAAGACGTATTTATTTACTGAAGCTTTTTGAAAAAATCGGGGGGATCCATGAAGAAGAAAACGGTTTAATAGTTTTATTAAACTACTCTCCTTTGATAGCTCCTTCCTTTGAAACTCCTCGAGTATATAAAGTTAGCTGCTTCAAGTCAGAAGAATCAAAACTCCATAATAAAATAACCACAACAAAACACCTGGAAAGCAAGAACAACAGAAGGCCAAAGAACGACACCACTGATGAAACTTGAAAATCGGATGGACCCGCAAGAATGGAACTCGCTCGATATATAAAGTTAGCTGGCTTCAGTCAGAAGAGATTTTAAAACTCCATGTAAATAACCACAACAGAACACCTGGAAGCAAGAACGACAGAAAGGCCAAGAACGACGACGACGACTGATGAAAGAACTTGAAAATTTGGATGGACCCACAAGAATTGGATAATTCGTTGAGTATATAAAGTTTGCTTCAATTAAAAGAAACTCTATATAGAATCAAAACTGAGATTCCAGGACAATTGAAGAGAGCTCAGGAAATTTGAAATCACAAAAGGGAAAAAAGAATCTCAAGAATGACTGGAAGAACTTGAACTTGAACGATTTCAAGTACAAAGACGACTGGAAGAAATTGAAAATTTGGACCCACAAGGAAGAATAAATCTACTACAAGGACAACGAGAAGAAGAATTGGATAACTTTTCAGATGATAGTGGAATTATAGATTCTGATGATTCTGAAGGTTTTGTGGAAGAAAATACCAGAGGTTTGAAACTCTAATTGAAGAAGTAAAAACCGTTTCTGAAAAATTTAGAAGATGGTGGGTAAGGGTCTTGAAACATCAGAGTTTAATTTACGCTGATACTACAAAGTTTGAAAGAAGGGCTATTTTTCACAACTGACTTTGAAAAAATTTCGAAGTGGTTTTGAGAAAAAATTTACCATCTGTAACACACTTTTATCTTGAAAAGGATAATAATCTTTTTATGAATTAGTGGTGCGTATGGCTTACAAGAATTCTCATATTTTTGTGGAAATGACAGCAGTTTGTATTGGACATGATGATTTTGACTTTGGAGGAGATATACGTTTTACCTATAATCCTGAAAATTTACTTTTCTTCCATCCCAAAAATAGTCATTTTTTATACTTTTTGGACAAAGAAAAATTTTAGAACTATACTTAAAAATTTTCTTGAAAAAGAGATATACAAAATCTCCAGTAAGTGATTTTAGTCATCTCTTTCCTGTGAATGTATGGCTTGATGATGATGATTAATGTATTTTTTGTATCAGATTGTTGTTTTGAAGTGAAAATATATGTTTGAAATAAAAATGTATATAATTAACCTAATTTAAACTCATCAATAAATTCTGCTTGAAAAAAAGAGAGAGTAAAAGAAAAATTTGTTTATCCAAGCTCCTCCTCTTGAAAGGAGGAGTAAAAGGAAACTTGGGCCTC
>NW_026503704.1:0-10934 GCF_026875155.1 Cherax quadricarinatus
ATTTGTAGTACCTTAATTAATGATAATGTGAAGATATAAAAGTAACAATGAGAGAATCTTGTACTGGATATAGCAAAAAAAAAAAAAAACATTCTTTGGAATTATTAAATAATTTTAGTCTCTCCTCCCATTTTAATTTTTTCGTGTCTTACTTCAAATCACCTTCACTATATTGAGAAAAATATTCGCAAATACAACAAAAAACATCTATGGCAAGAAAAATACGAGTCAACCTTTCGACAGAAAGGATTTTTGGTGTTGATGTTACAACCTGGCCAGTTAAAACTCTGTCTTAATGTCTTCAATACTGCTGTTTTATGTTATTTTTTTAATCTTCCTTTATTGTATTGCATTGTTCTTTTGTGGTATTTAGTACTGCTGTATATTCTGATGTTTTATTCCCTGTACTTTTCTGGTATGTTACATTTATTGTTTTTTTGTATTACTGTACTGTATGTTTTGTTCAATTATTATTTTTAAGTACATTTCTAGCCACTTCTTCATTGCTTATATTTTGTCTTTTCCATCACTGGTCAACAAACAAAATGCTTCCGAAACCAGAGTATAAATTTCCAACTAATTTCAGAACACTGATTATGAATATCATGGTTAAAATTGGTTTCAGTGTACACTTACGTGTCACAACAGGTTCCAACAGGCTTGCAACAGTGTGTTCCTTACCACACTCACAGTCTCACTGACCTTCATTATTGTTCCAGCAGTCGTAGAAGGTGGTTTATATTTTGAGGTGAAAGTTAAATGATTTTCTTAGCCAAACACCAAGTACTGCTGCTTTCTGTGTGACTGGGACAGCCGTGCAAGAGGTTCTCACTACATTAGGAGAGACTGGCCACCTCGTCAATCATTGGAGCCTGGGATGAAAAATGTTCAACATCCACCTCTCATTGAACCAAAAAAAAATTTTGCTACCACCAATACACATGAAACGGGGGCTCATGAACAAATCCAGTCAAAATTCCCCTCGGTGAGCGACGCTAAGATAATAGAGGGGGTCTTCAATGGTCCTCAGATTCGAGAGCTGCTCGAGAAGCATTCAAGTTAGTGGCGAGGGGATTTCTCGGAAACAGTCACAATTTTGACATATTTATTGCTTGGTATAATCAACAGACAATGGACAAACATTAATATTTTATTTAAATTAAACAATATTTTGCAATTTTATCTAACACTGTGTTCCAACAGTAGTGGAAAACTGTTACCAGAAACAAAGTCAGGGACAAAGGCTGCTCGGTATTTTTGTTTTGTTTTCACAATACTTATATTTGTGTCGTATGTGACTCTGTGCTTTCCACCAAGAAATCTGCTGCAAGAAAAGTTATCAGTTGCCTTTTTTTGTTCAGTTTCGTCTTCTTATATATATGCATGTCACTGAACGTCCATAAGTAGCACAGAAGTACGGACACACAACACTCACACATTATTCTCTGGTCCTACTTCTATATAATATAATATATATATATATATTTATTTATATATATTTATATAAATATATATATATATTATATATATATATATATATATATATATATTATATATGTATGATATATAAAAAAAAATTCCCAGCACATTTTCAATACCCATATTATCCAAACACTATGTCAACACACATATCTGTACTGTCTCACACAGCTGGTTAAAATTATAATTTATGTTTGGTTATATTTTAAAGAATTCTGAAACGCAGGATGGAAAAATGCTATTATATAGTATTTTGTAGATATCCTTTATGATAAACGTGAAGATATAAGAAGTAACAACTGAGAGAATCCTTGTATGGATTTGGCAGAAAAACTCTTATGATCTGTTACAATGTTAATCTCTCTCTCACGTTTTAATTGTTCATGGCTTCACTTTCTCTCACCTTCACTATATTGACAGAAATATTGGCAAACACACTAGGAGTAAAATAAAAACTAGGAAAGAAAATAAGATCTTCATACTGGGAGAGTCACTCTCTCGACAAAATGGATTCTTGGTGTTGATGTTACAACCGGCCAGTTAGAAATCTGTCTTAAATGTTTCACAGTGCTACTGTTTGTGTAATATCTCTTGCATCTACTCTTGTGTGGTACTTGCGTTCAGCTATACCTTTTATTGTATTGCTATTTCCTTTTATGTGTGTTACAGTATTATAAGAGTATTAAATAGCATACAATAAATTGGTATAGCGGAACACAAAGATTCCACACAAGAGTATAGATCAAAGTATATTACACAAAGCAGTAGTTATTGAGGACATTAAGGCAGATTTCTAACTGGCCGTTGTAACATCAACACCAACAATCCATTTTGTCGATGAGCGTGGATGTCCCAGTATGAAGATCTTATTTTCTTTTCTTGTTTTTTTTCTTGTGTTTGCGAATATTTCTGTCAATTATAGTGAGTGAGAGAAGTGAAGCCTGTTACTGTATAGTTCTTCTGTATTACTGTACTTTTTGTTTTATGTTGTTCTATTTTTATTATGAGTTACTTTTCTTGTGTTATTGTTACTGTTCTCCTGTGTTAATAACACTGTTTTATGTGTTAGTATGAAGTTCTGAATAGTACCAGTAAGCAATATTTCTGTGTTACATATATTTAAGTAAACTGTACTGTTCTTGAGTGTTGTCGTAGCGTTAAACTTCCATTACTTTACTGTCACCTCTATGTTGACATGTTTCTGTGTCTGTGGGTGAGGTACAAGGTCCCAGTTAAATCACAAAGTAATAAATCGACCATCTGGTAGTCTCAATCTGTTGAGAAAAAAGATTTCGGACAATCAGGCGTGCAACCTGGCTGGCTAATTTGTGTTAATGTTACTGTCTCCATTACTGCTGTATTTTGCGATATATATTGCTGTATTATTCATTATCAAACCCTAGCAAAATATATATATTAGACCACAGACTCTCTCTCTCTCTCACACAAACACACCACACACACAACACACACCACACACCACACACACACACAACACACACACACACAACACACACGCACACACGCACACTCACTGCACACACACCACACACACACAAACACAACACAACACACTCACACACACACACACACCCAACAGGGAGTGGAGCTCGGACTCGTCCCCCCGCAACCTCAACAGGTGAGTAACACCCACACACACGCAGATAAGGAGAGGGGCCAGCGAAAGTACGAACAGCATAGCATTGATGAAAAGTCAAGTTTGACCCGAAACTGCTGTATAGCCACATTAGGAGAAAAAACACAGTCAAAGCCAGTGTAATCAAGCTGATGAAAGGAGCGTGTGGAATTACAAGAAAACGATCGTGAGGTATGATGAGGCAGCCTCAACACGGAGATTTAAGAAAGTATTTACAGTAAATACAGGGAAGGACTCTGGGAGACATAACAGGGGGGAACACCAAACATGGGTTTATATCGAACAATGTGTTGATGAAATACAACACGACTGAGGAAAGCAGGTTGAAGAAGCGCTAAGTTGCCTTGAAACACTCAAAGGCGGTGCGCGACCGCGTCATCTCTCGTGGGTCCTTAGAAGAGGAGCAGTGACACTGTGTGTGCCACTAACCACAATGTTCAAACATATCCCTTGAAATGGACAACTACCTGAGAATGGGAAGAAGCTAAATATAGTCCCATTTTTAAGAAAGAAGATGGAAAACGGGGCACTAAACTATTTGATCAGTGTCACTACTTGTATAGAATGCAAAGTCATGGAGAAGATTATCGGAGTGAGAGTGTTGAAGCACCTGGAAACGGATAAGAACCATTATAAAACGACACCATCACAGATTCATGGAAGGCAAATCCTGTGTCACGAACCTCTGGAGTTTCATGAAAAAGTAAGAGAAGTAAGAACGAGAGAGATGACGTGGGTTGATTACATTTTTTGGCTGCAAGAAGGCCTTCGACACGTTCCTCACAAGAGATTAGATGCAGAAGCTGGAAGATTCAGGCACGTATAACGGGGAAAGGTCTGCAATAGATCAGAGAATACCTGACAGGGAGGCAAACAACGAGTCATGTTACGTGATGATGTATCACAGTGGGCGCCTGTGACGAGCGGGGGTCCCACGGGTCAGTTCTAGGACCAGTGCTATATTTTGATAATTGTGAAGACATGATGGAAGGGATAGACTCGGAAGTGTCCCTGTTCGCTGATGATGTGAAGTAATGATGGAGAATTTTAACGGATGAAAGATCATGAGGAGTACAAAGAGACCCGGATTAGACTGGACACGTTGGTCCAGGAAGTGGCTTCTCGATTTCAGCAGCAAATGTAAAGTCAGAAGATTGGGGAAGGGCAAAGAAGACAGCCAGACAGCCCCCAGCTACCCTAGGCTAGGTGGACAAAGACTGAAACCCTCACACTAAGGAGAAAGATTCATGGGAGTGGCTATAACACAATCATCCAGATAACTCCTGCAGCAGATAGACGCCTATAAAAATGAGAATAGCGTTCCTGTTACAAAAAACCGATTTCTAAAAAGCTTAGAGATCTCCAGTGAATTACTAGAAAGGACTGCCTTCTAGCATCCAGCCTGTTACTGGGTTTTCGTAACAATTAGTCAGTATCCTAGTCCAATTATCCATTAGAATTCAATAAAGAATTAATCGTGCTTCAGGATTACAACTGGTATAGGCTACTACTAGAAGAAATTAAATTTTTAATAAAATTTATTAATAACGTCTAGAGGTATAAGATCAAAGTATATTAAAATTATAATAATCAAATAATAATCAACTTCTTTCGTGGACAGTAGTATTGTGCTGAAAGCAATATCACATTTTTATGTGTTAAGTACCGTCTGGTACATTAATATTTAATAATACAATATAAAATAAGTTTGTGTGTGTGTGTGTGTAAGTGCTCTAAGTAGTTCGCTATGTCTGACGACTCGATAGACTTAAACAAGTGACTGGACAAAAGTCCTCAATAACTATCTTCTTGACCAAACTGGCAATAAGAAACAGTCTGCGTGAAACAATAAAAAGAAAATTGCTAAGCCCAATAGCAATATAACAAGCAACTGCGACACAATCAGGATCAAGGAGGGATAATATACGACACTAACGTGGGGACTATCTGCCAGAATTCCTCCACCAAAGTCACAAAAACTTTCCCATACTGCTGAATCTAAGTTCCAGCGTAAGAAAATCCCCGACTGTGACAGTACACAGATAACAGTACAAATTAGCACAGAAGCTACAGACTCAGGACCTGAAGTGGCATCAGAGTGTCTATGCGACACAACCCTCGTACACGTCGAAATCACTAAGTTCTATACAATGTTCTGTGAATAGAGTTCCATGTAACCAACAACCTAATAAGACAGAGACGATCTTCCAACAATGGCAATAAGGGAAATTTAGGCACGTCTTGTTCTAGAATACGTCCAACCACCATGCGAGTCTAGCTCCAGACTGAATACTTCAGGGAGGTGTGATCACCACCCTCGATCACGTGATAGCTCCGTGGGACGGTTGTGCATCAGCAACAGAGAAGCCGGCAGAGTAACGAGCAATGAGCGATAATTACATTAGTTAAAAATCAAGACGAACTAATAGAGCACATAATATTATATGAATGTTACATCCTACTTAACAAACATAACTAAGTCAAATAATATAAAGCCAATATATTTACGATTTAGCTATTATCGCAAATATAAGCTTTTTAAAAATTATATGAAAGGTAATAACATTATATACATATACGTAATATAATCATATACATTGTGACCCATTCAGGGGTTTGCACAGTTCCGGATACCTTAATAAGAAATCGTTGAATACACTGTACCGTGTACGTCAGTACCATACTGGAGTATGCAGACCAGTTTGGAACCCACACCTGGTCAAAGCACGTCAAGAAATTAGAGAAAGTACAAAGTTTCCAACAAGGCTGGTTCCACAGAGCTCAGGAGAGGGATGTCCTACGATGAAGGTTGAGGGAAATCGGACTGACGACATGTACCGGACCCAGAAGGCGCTAGGGGAAGACATGATAATGGACATACCAAGCTATGCCTTTGGAATAGATAAGGTGACAGAGAAAGGGATGGTTCCGGAGAGAGGGAACACCCAGAAACAAGGGATCACAATTGAAAATGAGACTCAGACGAGTTCACAGGGGATGTTAGGAAGTATTTCTTCAGTCATAGAGTCGTCAGGAAGTGGAGTAGCCTTTTAAGTGACGTAGTGGTGGCAGGGAACCCCATACATAGCTTTAAGACAGGTGTAACAAAGCTCAGGAAGCACAGAGAGAGAGAGAGAGAGGAGAGACGACGAGAGAACATAAGAACATAAACTTAAGAAAGGAGGAACACTGCAGGAGCATGCTGGCCCATACTAAGCAGGTCCTTTAACAATTCATCCATAAACAAAAACATTTGCCCAACCCAATTTTCAATTGCCACCCAAGGAAATAAGCTCTGATGTGAAAAGTCCCCTCAAATCCAACCCTCCCAGGTCTAAGTATTATCGTGAGAAGACCCATGATATGGATTGAAATACCATAGTCCCAGCCTCAAATAAACCCAACTAGGTAGTACTGTGCCATCATTCAACTACCTATTTCCCAGAAACCAATACTTTCCTATGTACTTTCTAAATCTAAACTTTATCTAATTTAAATCCATTACTGGGGTTCTCTCTTGGAGAGACATCTCAGACCTTATTAATATCCCCTTTATTAATACCTATCTTTCCACTTATACACTTTCGATCAGGTCTCCCTCATTCTTCGTCTAAACATGTGAATGTAACTTAAAGTCTTCAATCTTTCTTCATAAGGAGATTTTTAAATGCCATGCTATTAAGTTAGTCATCCTACGCAGAATGTGTTCTAAACGGAATTTATGTCCATTTTGTAATACGAGACAGAACTGAGCTGAATTAATCTAGGTGGAGCCTCTTACTAATGATGTATAAGCTGCAGTTATGACTCTGGACTTCGTTGCTTACACTTCTTGGATATAAATCCCATAATCTATTTGCCTTAGTACGAACGCTTAGGCATTGCTCTTCTTGGTTTAAGGTTGCTGCTCACCATAACCCCAAGTCCTTTTCGCAATCTGTATGGCTAAGTTCTACACCATTTAACTTATAAGTACTAGGGTTTATGGGCATCCCATGCTTCAGAACCTTGCAAGTTATCTACATTGAACTGCATCTGCCCCCTTTTCTGCCCAAGAAAAGAGTTTTTTTAAAAATCCTCCTGAAGTTCCATAACACTACGTTTGAATCAATTATCCTACCTATCTTTGTGTCATCGGCGAATTTGCTCATCACTATTTAATTCCCTCATCAAGATCATTGATATATTTATAAACAACAACGGGCCCAAGACTGATCCCTGTGGAACGCCACTTGTTACAGATCCCCACTCGATTTAAACCCCATTTAGGGGACACTCTCTGTTTCCCTGTCAGTGACCATGACTCGATCCACGAGAGCACTTTCCCCCATGCCATGAGCTGCCACTTTCTTTAACAGTCTATGGTGCGGAACTCTATCAAAAGCCTTACTAAAATCTAAGTAAATAATATCAAATTCTTTATTGTGGTCAACAGCCTCAAAAGTTTTAAACTGAAGAAAGTTAATAAATTAGTTAGACAAGACCGGCCTCTTGTGAATCCATGCTGGTATCATTAACAAGCTATGCTTATCAGATGGCTTCTTATAATCTCAGCTATAATTGACTCTAGTAATTTGCCTACAATTGAGGTCAGGCTTATTGGGCGTAATTTGACGGTAACGACTTGTCCCCTGTTTTAAAAATAGGAGTTACATTAGCCATCTTCCACATATCAGACACCAACACATTTTGAAGAGATAAATTTAAAATATTTTTTTAATGTTCACAAGTTCCATTTTGCATTCCTTAAAAACCCTTGAAAAAACCTCATCGGGACCCGCGACTTATTTTGCTTCAGTCTGTCTATCTGCTTCACAACCATCTCACTAGTGACTGTGATGTTACATAATTTATCTTCTAGCCCACTGTAAAAATTAATTACTGGAATATTGTTAGTGACTTCCTGTGTAAAAACTGAGAGAAAAAATTATTTAAAAATCAAGCACATTTCATTCTCTTTGTCAGTAAGGTGCCCATAGTTTTTTTTTAAGGGGACCTATCTTATCTCTAACTTTTGTTCTATAAACCTGGAAAAAAACTTTTTGGGTTAGTTTTAGAATCCCTAGCAACTTAATTTCATAGTCCCTTTTAGCTTTTCTTATCCCCTTTTAATGCCCTCTTAATGTCAATATACTGATTCATAAGATGACCCTCACCTCTTTTGATACGCCTATAAATTCCTTTCTTATGCCCTAGTAGATATTTGACCTATTATTCATTCCATTTTGGGTCATTTCTATTTGATCTAATTTCTTTATATGGGATAAACGCTCTTTGAGCAGCATGTATATTTGTTCAGAAAACGGGTCATATTGATAGCTCTCTTCGTTACCCCAGTCAACAGATGATAATGTTCTCTAAGCCCATTGTAATCTGCTAAGCAAAATCTGGGACTGTTACTGATTATTCGCTACTATCGTACTTCCTTTCAATGCTAAATGTAATTATTTGTGGTCGCTAGCACCCATTTTTCCTCTGAAATTTCTAAATTATTAACAAGGGATTCATTGTTTGCCATAACTAAGTCAACAGGTTATTTCCCCTTGTAGGTTCTGTCACAAACTGCTTCAAAAAACAATCCTGAAA
This sequence comes from Cherax quadricarinatus, assembly GCF_026875155.1. NCBI lineage: Eukaryota > Metazoa > Arthropoda > Malacostraca > Decapoda > Parastacidae > Cherax > Cherax quadricarinatus. The sequence continues at coordinate 8,723 of NW_026503704.1, forward strand.
TACTTCTAAGAAAGTCATATGATTCTAAATTTCCCGTCAAGAAATTCCAATCAACAGACTAAAGTTTTAAAAGTCTCCTAGAATTACTACATATCGTGCCTTGCGGCCTTAACAATTTCCTCCCATAGTAGTTTCCCTTGGTCCCTATCTAAGTTTGGGGGACGGTATATCACTCCTAAAATCAGTTTTTCATGCCCCTATGAAAATTCTATCCAAACAGACCTGTATGTGTTTCTTTAGACTTAATACCCGTTTTTTTATGCAACAGTTCAAGCGAACTTCGGACATACAATGCCACCCCCCCCCCCCCCAATACTTCTTCCCCTTTATGAAACAATTTAAAACCCGAATATGACATTCCGCAGGCATGTCCCGACTTTTTGAAATTTAAAACCCCGTCTCAGTTAAGGCAAATACATCAATGTTACCTACACTAGCAAACTAATCTCAACTCGTCCATCTTATCCTAGCACTACGGCAATTAGCATAAAAACATTGAAAGACTCTCCTTTCTCTTTACCCTTCCTGCTCATTTCTGTTTTCTACTAAACCTATTCTGTCCTATCACCCAAGGTCCCTGGCTTTTCAATACTATCTCGTTTTTTATTATTACTAGTTCCCTAGAAATCGTAATATTACTACACTTGACTTCACTGTTTTCCTGCCAAACCCATACCACTAACTATTCCTAGTTTAAAGTCCTAACTGCTCCCTCCACTGCAGTTGCCATGCTCCCACCCCACACCTAGATAATGAACCCCATCCCTAGCATACATGTCATTTCTGCCATAGAAGAGGTCCCATTGTCAATGAATGTTACCGCATTTTCCTTACAGTATTTGTCCAGCCAGCAATTGACAACCAGTTGCCTGGACACCATTCATTTTCCAACTCCCTCCTTGGCAAAATACCACATATGAGAGGGTTCCCACCCTTACTTCTAATTATTTCTATTGCTGACCTATACCTGCTAATCAGGTCTTCACTCCTACGTCTGCCAACATCGTTGGCCTCCAGCACTGAGACGATAATAGGATTAAACTCCCCTTACCTCTCAATGATGTCATCCAGACGGCTAACAATATCCTCCATCCCAGCCCCAGGGAAGCAAACTCTCTGTCTCCTACTCCTGTCCTTCAAGCAGAACGCCCTATCCATATACCTAACTTGACTATCCCCAACAACAACATATTCGTACCTTCCTTAATGTCTTTCGTCGTGACGTTCCCAGTATTCGACTCACTTCGTCGGGTAGCACTGAGAATGTATTGGATGTTTCCACAAAGTTTTCCACGGCAGTCTCTTTCTTCTTCATCGTTTCTACCTTTCCATTCGTCTTCTTGATCGTCAACTTCTTTCCCTGCTGTCCAGCCACTGACCAGTTTCCCTTCTTGACCTGAGGACTCAAAACAGGAGGACTACTCCGAATCTTTTTGTTTTCCTCGGTCAGTCGCCGAATTTCCATATTCGCCAACCTCAATTCTTCCTTAAGCTGTTGGTAAAGTTGCTCGATGGAGGGCATCTTGCTTCAATTCTAGAGAGCGCGCAAACAGGTCTTCCCAGAGCCAAGTACACGTCAACACTGCGCAAAAGCCAACTCAATCAGGAGCTACTGCGCAGCACGTCCGCACGGCCCAATAGCGATGCGAACACTGAGAGAGAGAGAGAGAGAGAGAGAGAGAGAGAGAGAGAGAGAGAGAGAGAGAGAGAGAGAGAGGCCCTAGTAGCGATCAGTGAAGAGGCGGGGCTGAATCTCGACACCTGCAACCACAATTTGGTGAGCACATAGGGAGTGAACCTAGTAGCGACAGGCAAAGAGGTGGGGCTAGGAGCTGTAACTCGACCCCTGCAACCACACACACACATACACACGTATATATATACACAAACATGCAATAAGATCACAGTAAACATCTCCTAGATAATATGAGAAATCACAAAAGCCCTTGAAATTTCACTATTTTTTGCAGTTGTTGTTCCGCACACAAACATATATACTTGCATTACATATGCATACGTTTATGAATACATAAACATATGTACTCATACACAGGTACATACATAATATACCAGCTTACTCATGACCACATTCATAATTCTATGTCTTCATATAATAATAGTTAACCAGGTTGAAATTTGAAGCCGATCGAATGGACGTCTGAGGAAGTTAACAACAACAACAATGGTAACAATAACAATAACAACGGCACCA
>NW_026503705.1:0-10995 GCF_026875155.1 Cherax quadricarinatus
TTTGTCAGAAAATCGTGAATGAAATATGCTGACATAACACCCCCTTAGGGGAAATTTATAATCTTAAAAATTTAAAAAATTTTTACAGCCGTTTGAGAAGGGATTTCGATAGCTTCTAAGACCGTCTGCAGTGGCGGCTGTGCAGGCGATGAGCTGTCTTTCTAATTTTAAGTTTCTCTTTAAGCTTAGCTGGTAATGCCATTTCTCAACACATTGGTCGTGCTCGAACCGGATAAAGGCCACACTGTGGTCCAAATATGTTGTACTACAGTGTACAAATAACCTACGAGCCAAGGTCCTTCGAAAAAAGCTGTAAAACTAGTGTTTTACAATATAAATCAGTATAAATGAGTCCCTCCAGACTCAATCACAGAGAATGGGCAGCCAAAAGAAAACGGGCGCTCACCCAGCATTCATCCAAAGAAAACAGGAGCTGGGTGACTCACCCAACAAGAAAATGGGGGATGGCACCCTGCATCCATTGCTCCAAACTCGAAGAAGTGCTCACTAAGACAGCAACAACCCAAGTGATGTTCGGTTTGTCTGAGTGTATATACACATAGTGTTTATAATGTTTATAGACAGAAATTAAGAGACAAGATTGTGTTAAAGTTTCTTAAGATCTACCTGTTATATTAAAGGAATTTATATATAAAAGTGAAAGCTTTCAAATATATATTAACAGTGACATTTACATATCTGTAAGTAATATTCACGTGTGATTTACAGTTATACAGTGACATTTAAGTGTATAGTGAATGAAGTGTATAACATCATTATTTACGATTAATCATCATGGTCAGGCTGACACAGCAAACTCAAGCCATAAACACCAGCCACATGTACTCTGGACCCTTCATGGTCATTGACTCAGAGGTTAAGCTTAGTAGGTCAGTAGTGTCTGACTGATTATTGCTGAGTTAAGCATAACAAAAACTCAGCTGTTTATAGCAGTACAGTGTTTTTTAAACACTAAGTGTGGTGCTAGAATTTTCAGTATACCATTAAAATGGGAAAACTCACTTTCAGTCTTTACAGACTAAGATTACACAATTAGAAAATCTAATTTCAGTCTGTATAGGAATAACTCAAGATACAAACATAGATTTTGATGATCTTGAGGTCAAATTTGAATTACTTGCAAAACGTCCCGAAAAATAATTAATTCAGACTATACACATATGAAAATTTAAAATTTCCTTGAATCAGACCCATCTGAGGATGAAATTAAAATGTTTTGGGATACTTTTAGTAATCAACAGTTAAGGTGGACAGGAGTACAGGCTATCTACCGTAAAACTCTGTCACAGAGACCTACTGTAACTAGTGGTCAAACACCTGTAACAACAACAAAGTGTCCCATTACCCAAACTTACCTACATTGTCATTACCTATTTCCAAGGTCATAATTACGAAGAAATTTATTAGTGGTTTTCAATCCATAGTAAATTCACGAATTGACTTTGATGAGATTGCTAAGTTCAATTATCTTAAATGTCTTGTGAAGGGAGAATCCTATGAATTGATTAAGTCATTTCCGGTGGTTAAAGGCAATTATCAAATAGCCTTACGTGTCTTAGAAAACAATTACTTTGATGATGACAAGGCCAGAGTTAGACATGCAGTCTTAATATCAAGCTTTAAGCCACCCAAACATTGTTTTTCAGACTTACAGGCAATTTAGAATCACATTAGACAATAGTCTCAGATCTCTAGGTGCTAAATATGCCTAAGACAATGTGATTGGTTTATCAGTGGTATTGTAAAAGATAAGTTGTCACCACAAACTATTGAACGATTAAATTATTATGTTCAATAAATGCTATTTCACTTGTGAGGAAATAGCAATGGTTTACAAACAATTGTTCAGCATGCAAACAACGAGACAAGATGAAAAATCCACAAATCCAGTGGATAATAAACCTTCAACCCGGTATAAAAAGAGTATACCTACTCCCACTAAACCACAGAATGAAAAATTTCCCAAATATAGGCATTTATCAAGCTGTGAATACAACAGACAGTAAACAGACTGTCTACGTAAACTTTACTCCCAAAATGTGTATTTTGGGTGATGGAACCTTTGGGGCACGTATTGTATTCATACACATCAATGGGCACGTAAAAAAAACCGTGTTCATCAGCTGAAAAGGTGCATCAAGTGTTTAGGTGAACACAAGGGAGGAAAATGCTCACTGAAGAAGTGTTTTAAAGGGCAAGGGTAGCATCATACAGCATTATGCCCAAATACTTTTGCTGAACAGCAGAAGACTTCCACAGAATTAGGAAGTCAACAAGCAACAGCATTAAATGTGAGAGATAAGTTAAAGCAAACTGCTCTCCCGATAGCTCGAGTTGAGTTATCTAATAAATTACACAAAACCAATGTGCTAACACTATTTGATCAAGACTCACAAAGGTCCTTCATAAGAAGAACAGTGTTGCAGAAACTGAATAAAGAACCCTATGCCAAAATACAGTTAGATATAGCTGGTTTTTTCCACAATTCTGGTAAACAGACATATGACCTAGCCAGAATCACTGTTGGTCTAGGAAACAGGAAAAAAACAGTAGAAGCTGTGTAGTAGATGCTTTGCCTAAGTCTTTTGCAGATCCAGGGATTAAAAGAAACAGTTGGGGAGCACTGAAAGCACTAAGGTCAAGTTGGCCTGTCCTTACATACAGACAGACACAATTAGTCCAATTGATTTAATCATTAAAAGTGATTATTATCACTGTTTTATGCAAAATATAGTAAGTAAACATGATGTTCACTTGCTGAAACAGCAGGAGGCCCCATGATATGTGGTCCATTCCCTCCAAAGTGGGAAAGAAGCTGATATTGATTCAGTGGAAAATGTACAGTTACGAGAATAACCGTGATCATGTACCAAAAGCAAAAATTATCATTACTGGAAGAAATGAATGAACCAGTTGATAAGTTGTGGGATTTAGATGCGATAGGTATTGATGTAAAAACCAAGGCCACAAGAGTCTCAGACTTATAACCATTTTGGACACTGTCAAGTAAAAGATGGACAGTATTGGGTTAGGGTTACCATGGAAAGTAAATCCACCACATCTGCCTAGCAATTAAACGCATGGCTTTCGGACAGATAAAGCAACAATACATGAGCTCAGGAAGAATCCAGAGCTACTGACTGTCTAGATAATATCATACAAGAACAGATGGACAATAAATTTATTGAGGAAATAGTCGAAGATAAGTTGAAGACAGACGCTCATTTTAAAACCCGCACCATGGAGTCAGAAAGGATTCTGAAACCACTCTACTACGTGTTGTATATAATTGCAGCGCACGTGCAAATAAAAATAAAGCAAGTCTTAATGACTGTCTGATGACCGGGCCCTCACTAACTGAGAATCTTGGAGACGTGCTTGTGAAATTTCGCACAAACCCATGTGCCTACACGGCTGATTTTCCAAAGCTTTCTTAAGAGTAGGACTACAGAAATAGATAGAGATTATACTCGATTCTTGTGGCCTGAAAGTCCACATGATCCTCAAAGTCCTGTGAAAACTTATCGTTTCAAACAGTATTTTGGTGCAACATCCTCTCCATTCTTACTAAAGCTACTCTAAATACACATTTGAAGAAATCTGAAAGTCCCTTCAAAAAAAATCTTAAAGAAAAGTTTCTATGTGGACAATCTTCAGGTACTGTGGGAAAAAGAGGAGGATTTGAAATCCCAATACAGAGAAGCTAACAAGGAGATGAAAGAAGCAAATATGCCTCTAAGGATGTGGGAAAACAAATTCAAAGCAATTAAGGGAACTTATCAAAGAAAATTTTTGCTGAACCCGAATTCCCGATTGCAACAATATGCTGGGACTTTATTGGAAAAAACACAGGAAGATACTTTGAGTCTCAAAAGATAACAATAAATCAATGCAGTACAAATCACTAAACGTAGTTTACTGTCAGAGGTATCACAATGTTTTGATCCTCTAGACTCGTGCCTCAACAAATACCTTAAAGGGTAAAAATGCTTATGCAAGATTGCAAAGGAACTCAAAATTTGGAAGGATGAGAACTTGCCTCTAAAATTCTCAAGCAAGGGAGAAAATTTCCAAACGTTTAAACAACTTCATCATATTATACTTCCCAGACAAAAAGGTACAAGAGGGAAAAACAAGTACAAACAATACATGTGTTTCTGTTATGCGTCAACCAGAGGTTATGGCACTGTAGCTTACATATAATGCTGAAGGAAGTACAAACTAATTACTTTCAAAGCCCGGTACACACCCTTGAAGGTCAGAACATACTCTACAATTGGAACTAACAGCCACTCTATGAGTACAAAATTAGCCTGTCTATAACAACAAAGTACTGATCATCTTACTATTGAAAAAACGTGATCTGGATTGATATTGAAGCAGTTTTCCAGTGTTAAGAAATAATAAGAGTAAGTTGGTCTATGTACAGAACCAGAGAAGCAGAAATAAAAGAAATGCAGAGAGATAATCTCTTCTCCACTCTCTACCCCAAGAGAAATCCAGCTGACCATGTAGTCACACACGTTGTGTCCCACCAAAAATTTGTGGATAATAAATTTATGATCCACGACGAACTGGCAACTCTAATGAAATTACCTTGGCCTCCGAATAAGCTCACATTAAGGGCCAGAAGAAACAGTCCTGCTTGAACACAGTCAGAAATAAGTTTGTAATACTGCAGACACAACAATTAAGAGTCATTGATGGATCTAAATACCATCCTTTGGGTAGAACTCTTAAGAGTTACAGCTCTTTCTTGTAAAATTCATTAAAGGAAAAAAACCTGATTATGAATATCTTGAACCCATTAAATACTGGTGAAACTAATACATAAAGATGTTTTCCTCTACAGAATATAAATTTCTTAGAAACACACGAAACAATCCCCAAAGAAACCTGTTATGATTAATTCATTAGGACTTGATCTCGACTCAGAAAAGATTATAGATGATCGAGAGAAGAATTCCATAATTCTTCACTAACCTAAAGAAACCATACATCCAATATTGAATCCCCAAGAATCCATGCCTAACAAAACTGCATGTTCAAAACGCCCACAGTAACGTTTTACATGGTGGGGTAGCTGACACACTTTGTCATATACGAACAATCCTACTGGATACCCCAAGGTCGACAAAGTGTGAAAAAAACAAATAAAAGTGACGTATTACATGTCGTCCCTATGATATGCGATAAGTCAGTATCCAGTCCATCTCCATATCCCTTCTGAAAGAGTTTTTGACATATCACTCCATTTGAGGTGACAGTGTAATTATCACTGGACCCAATAATTTTAACCCAAACATTTGACAAGTTTCCTAATCAAGTGTACATCATGTTTGTTCACGTGTGCTACAACTAGAGCATACAATCTAGAAAAGCCACTGACATGTTTGCTGAAACATTTATTCAAATTATTCCAGAAGGTTTTTGCAGCCAGAAGGCATGTCCCAGACTGAAGAATTCAGAGAATGCAACACCTTTGGTTGCTGGTTGCTGCTTATAAAAGCAAGATCTTTGATCAACCAGAAGTACAACAGATGCAGAACTCACGCAGTTGTCCGTTGAGTTACATTCCTCCTAAACTCCATGGCACGTCGGATTTTAATGAAAGAATGATCGGCATAGTAAAACGTTGTTTAAGGAAGACTCTTCAACGTCAAAGAATCGACTTAGAAGAATTCCTCCCAGTTTGTGACTGAAATGAAAGATAAGAGCTCAACAACAGACCTCAACTTATTTACCGATGATCTGACAATTTAGAAGTGTTAAGTCCAACTCATTACTCCATGGCGAAGGCTCGAACCTGCTCTCCCATGAAATATAAATAAATCCATAGAGGATCCATCTTATTTTCGACCCTGAGCAACCAGACGAAAATTTAAAAAAACCGCCTTCTTAAAGTGATTGAACGATAGGGTGAAAATTTGGCGAGCAACTATCTCACCCATTGAGAGAACACATCTATGTAGCCGGTGTACCCGGAAAATCATAAGTCCTTAAGACCTGGGTGACATAGTGATTATCGATCATGATGGACCGAGTCCCAACGCCACTTTGGAAAAAAGTGACCATATATCCAGAGCAAATGTACTCAACAGACATTTTGCTAATTTTAAGCAAAGGTGTAGAGAATAACCGACAATAAAATAACATGTTCGTTAAATACACAGTGTAGAAAACAAAATTAGTGATTCTCCAAACCACACAGACAAAGCATGTATCATAAAAAGACAAGCAGGCAGTGTTGGCGAGTGAGAAATTAAATTAATGTAAGTGATGAAAGTTCACACTGCAGCGAACACCCAGCTGCCACCCCTTGTGGAGAAATTTTCTCCAGGAGGGGGATATCACCCCTTTCAGGCCCATTCCGGCCCTTTCAGCCCTGAGGGGCACCGCCCCTCTCAGAAGGGGCAAGCGTCATGTTTACTGCTACAGTGATTATTGATCGTAAAGCAGTACGAGTATGCGACATGGTCAGCGAACCCGCGCCTCCATGCAGTCCATGTGTTGGCAAGTGTACCTTAATAAAGAGACAGTACATCTCTTACCTTAGCAGGACAATTAAGGAAAATCCTGCTCACCAATTTATTACCATAGTGAAGTATAGTGGGACATATTTGTCTATGCTTAAGAGACAGCAAGAATTTAAACATTCTGCTTTGCTTCATCGAGGAGTGCAAGGAAGTCAAAAGTTTCTATGTCAGCTTTTCCTTTTGCAGGGGGCAGTGACGGCGTGGGGTCAATTGTGGCGTCCTTCAGATTACTTTTGACTGTCTACAGAGAGTGCCACTGATGCCAGGGATAACCAACAAAGAACGATCTGTGCGTTAGTGTGAGCAAAGTTTCACATAAAACTCAATAAACACTTAAAGAGAAAGTGTGATCATCTCTTATAGTGATATGATTGTGACAATAAAGACAAATCTTGAGGAACCTAGTGTACCAGTGTGTGTATACATAGACTATGGAAGACGTGGACCTCCAAGACACTTCAGCTTCTATTAAGTCACCGAAATCATGTCGCAGGTGTAAAACCCCATAGCACACGCTGCAAGAGCAAGGCAGTTACGAATTTCTTGTAGTATGGGGACTGCGCAGTTTCTTGAGAGTCGCAAGGAGTTTTGTAATCAACCTATAATCGGCAGTTAGGTGTTGACTTTGATCCACACAAGAAAGTTGTTCTGCCATCAGTGAATGGAAATAGCTGACATAAACACCCCCTAGGGGTACTTTAAAATCTTACAAATATATAACCTTTCATTTCAGCCAGTTGAGGAGTGCCTTCGACACAACTCAAGAACCTCGCTGCAGGGCGGCTGTGCAAGGCGATGAGCTGTCTATCTAAGTAAGTTTTCCCTATTATAAACTTAGCTTGGTAATCCATTTCCCAACACAGGATGGGTACACTCTCTGGGGATGGAGTAGTTCATTTCCAATTCAATTAAGAGATAATTTGATGAATTGTCAGGAATTATAAAAGCTGATATATTATAGAGAGATGGGTTTTGAGAAACTATCATCTGCAGCATAAGGGTTAAAAACAGCCAAGTTACTACACCGGGATACCATGGACATTTTAAAACACAATATTCAAAAATAATTGCTAGTAATTATCCAAATCAATTGATCAAAACAAAGAGAGATTAGCAGAGGGCAACAAGTGACTGTTCCCTTAAGTTTACTATACAAATAGTAGGAGTCCTAAGAAAGAAATAAGATAGATGAGTCTTAGAATACTTGCCAAGTGAAGGTATTTATAGATATTAATGGAATAATCAGAGACCTAGGTTCAACCTGAAAGATAGAGACATCCTTCTGAATGCAACATACTGGTTATAAACTGATTCCCACTGGATAGGGTCAACAGAAGTGGTTGGTGTGACGATTGTTTATGTCAGAGAAATTTTAAATTGTTGTCTAACATATATAAGATTAAAAACATCGAACACATACAATCGTTTGGCTACCTTTTTCCTCGAGGAAACGGTGGCAAATTAATGTAGGGTGTGATTTAAAGGTCCCCCAAACCTGATAAGGGAGGGCATTAAGCTGTTTTTGGGACGAAATTCATAAGGCAATCTAGATATGAAAATGTTGTGATAATGGGAGATTTTAACTTTAGACATTTTGATTGGAACCATATGACGGGAAATCTTGAGTCTAGTGACTTTCTTGATAAGTTCAGGATTGCTTTTTAGAACAGCTTGTGACAGAACCAACTAGAGGAAACAATTTGCTTGACTTGGTTCTTGCCAACAAAGATCCACTAATTAAATAATCTTGATGTTAATGATGAGCTTGGGGAAAAGTGATCACAAATCACTTAGTTCAATATATCATGGAATAACCCAGATAACTGCAATCAAGTCTCTGTCCCAGATTTTTGCTTGCCTGACTTCATGGGACTAAAAAATGACCTTGGTGGGCTAAATTGGGAGTCCTGACTATGGGTCAGGTAGGTGATCGGGTTGCCAGTATGACTTTTTTTCAGAGCATAGTTTCTAGCTCCCCAGACAACTTTTGCGGAGTAGGGAAATTAGATCTAACAAAATTGATCCCAAATGGATGAACAATAGATTAAAACATCTCATTGGTCAAAAGAAGGCATATATAGCGTATCAAAAAAGGAGATGGGCAGTTAAGAAATCAATATATTTCAAATAAATAGAAATAAAGAAAGGAATAGAAAAGCAAAAAGGAATTATGAGGCTAAGGTCGCAAGGGATCAAAAACTAACCCAAAAGGGTTCTTTCGTATACAAAAAAAGATTAGGGACACTACTGGCCCACTTAAGAGTAACCTTGGTCAGATCACTGACAGTGATAAGGATATGTGTGAAATTCTCAATACCACTTCCTCTCAGTTTTAAACCCGGGAAAATACTAGCGATATTCCGAAATATAGATTATGTAGAACAGGATGAATAAAACTAGTACAATTGCGGTAACTAGTGACATTGTCTTCAGACAAATAGAGAAACTAAAATGTGACAAATCCCCAGGCCCTGATGAACTGTTTGCAAGGGTGTTAAAGGAATGTAAAGAGAAACTTAGCATACCTTTGGCTAATCTTTTTAACATATTAGTACAAACTAGCATAGTGCCTCATAAGTGGAAAATGGCAAATGTAATACCTATTTACAAGGCAGGTGACAGGTCCTTGGCTACGAACTATAGACCAATAAGCCTTACCTCCATAGTGGGAAAATTAATGGAATGAATAATTGCCGAAGCAATTCGTAGCCATCTTGACGGCCAAGATTGATTAATGAATTTCAACAGATTTTACAAAGGGGCGTTCCTGTCTTACGAATTTACTAATTTTTTTCACTAAGGTGTTTGAGGAGGTAGATCATGATAATGAATATGATATTTTGTATATTGACTTCAGTAAGCCTTTCGATAGAGTTCCACATCAGAGTCTATTGAGGAAACTTAAGGCACACGGAATAGGAGAAATTTTTTCCTGGGTAGAGGCATGGCTGACAAATAGACAGCAGAGAGTTTACATAAATGGGGAGAAATCAGAATGGGGGCACGTCACAACCGGTGTTCCTCAGGGGTCAGTGTTGGGCCCGTTGTTGTTCAAAATTTACATAAGCGACATAGATGAGGGAATAAATAGCGACATAAGCAAATTTGCTAATGACACAATAACACCAAAATAGGCCGTCATATTCATTCTAATGAGGACACAAGAGCACTCCAAGATGATTTGAATAGACTGATGCAATGGTAGGAGAAGTGGCAGATGCAGTTTAATATTGACAAATGCAAATTTCAAAATGTTGGACAGTTAAATAACCATGCGACATATAAACTAAATAATGTAGATCTTAATACTGCTGATTGTGAAAAGGATTTACGAGTTCTGGTTAGCAGTAATCTAAAACCAAGACAACAGTGCATTAGTGTTCACAATAAAGCTAACAGAATTTTTGGCTTCATATCTAGAAGTATAAATAATAGAAGTCCTCAGGTTGTTCTTCAACTCTATATGCCCCTGGTTAGGCCTCTTTTAGACTATGCTGCTCAGTTCTGGTCACCATATTACAGAATGGATATAAATGCTCTTGAAAACGTGCAGAGGAGGATGTCAAAGATGATCCCATGTATCAGAAATCTTCCCTATGAGGATAGACTGGGGGCCCTGAATCTGCACTCTCTCGAAAGGCGTAGAATTAGGGAGGATATGATCGAGGTGTATAAATGGAAAACAGGAATAAATAAAGGGGATGTAAATAGCGTGCTGAAAATTTCCAGCCAAGAGAGGACTCGCAGCAATGGTTTGAAGTTGGAAAAATTCAGATTCAGGAAGGATATAGGAAAGCACTGGTTTGGTAATAGAGTTGTGGATGAGTGGAACAAACTCCCTAGTACAGTTATTGATGCTAAAACGTTGTGTAGTTTTAAAAATAGGTTAGATAAATACATGAGTGGGTGTGGGTGGGTGTGAGTTGGACCTGACTGGCTTGTGCAGCTGGGTCTGGTGCAGTGCTCCATCCTTGAGTGGAAATGACCTGACTGGGTGGGTCATTGGGCTAATCCAGGGGGGTGGCTCATTGGTCTAACCCGTGGGGGACATGGACCTGCTCTGCATGGGTCAGTAGGCTGTTGCAGTGTTCCTTCTTTCTTATGTCTTATGCAACATATGGAATCTTTATTCAGGAAACGTTTCGGTCAAAAAGTGGCTTCATCAGTCCAATACAAAGCAGAAAGGTGTAAGGAGAGGAGGATTTTGAGGTAATCAGTCCCTCAGCCTGGAGTCGATGTATTCAGTCCATCTATTTTGTAGAATGTACACCATAGGGCCGAAGACGTGGCTTATATACTGTAGTCAGGTGACGCGAAGCAGGGGGAAAGGGGGGGGTCATATTTACCATCCACAGTCGAAAATAGGTCTTCGTCCAAAATTGGACAAGTGTAGAAGAAATTTTTTGAAAAAAGATCCCCCTGATGCTGCAGTGTCGAC
>NW_026503708.1:0-10984 GCF_026875155.1 Cherax quadricarinatus
TTCTAAAACCTGTACTTCATGGACACATCAATATGTGCTTGGGGACAAGTGTGACAGCAGTTTGGGTTTGCAGATTGTGTCACAAGAGTTAAGAGTACAAAAAAATTTTTTGCCATTTTGATTTTCCATGCGAATGCTTATAAAATATAAAATTGAGACCAACAAAAAAACCAAAATATGGTAAATTTTTTGTTGTCATTTTGGGCAAAATAATATTCAAGTACCAAGAAGCAACACCTCAGTAGACCAGTGCCCAAAAAAATTTACCAACACATGCCATCTGTTTGGGGCCCTGTGAAACTACCCTACAAACCCCTCCTCTGCTTTCAAGAAAAGTGCTCAGATGAGTTTTTTTGTAGGGGGAAAAAAAACAAAACTCCACAAAAATGCAGAGACACTCGTTTTTGAGTGAGAAAATCAAATACCCCTCAATCCCCCATGCAAAATTTCCGCAAGTGCAGCAGTTCTAGGAAAGTGTTCAGTGACTATCATATGTATAAAATTTTATAAAACAATATAATAAACTTTGCAACCCTGAATGGGTTGCAATATTAATATGTATAATATAATTATTACCTTTTCTATAATTTTACTTTGCTTATTTTTTGGATAATAGCTAAATCGAAATGTATTGCTTTATATTTTATTGACTTAGTTATTTTGTTGGGTAGGTGTAACATATTATGTGCTCGTTCAAGTCTTGATTGTCAATACTGAAATTACCCCCTTTGCTCTTCCCCTGCCGGCTTTTTTGCGGGGCAGCGCCCCACAGAGCTATCACGGATCGATGGGGGGGTTCCCTCACCTCCCTAAAGTATTCTTTGGGTCTAGATCACTTGGGGTTGGATGTATTTTGAAAAGAAGAGCCAGTCTACCTATTGGCCCTTTTTGGAAGTGTCCTTTCTCATTATTCTGTTAGTTTCTGGAGGACTGTACGCATTGTATAGACTTGGTGTTTTTCGACTTGTACGAGGTTTGTGTTGCAAAGCATCGAGAAACTCAGGCCTTGTGGTTCTGATCAAGTTTTGGTATTGTGTACTGTCACAGTCGGTGATTTCTTATGGGTGAACTTTGATTCAGTAGAAAGGGATTTTGTGCTTCTGTGGAGGATCTCTGATGGTCCCTCTTAGAGTCGTTCTTTTATTTTCTCCTTTTCCTGATTTTTTTTTCGCATTTTCTTTGTATTTAAATTTGGCTTAGCATTTTTTTATTGTTTAGCGACTGTTTGGTTGCCCGTCGTCAAAAAGTTAGTTTTTGTGAGGACTTTGTCCCCCTTGTTTAAATCGTGAGTCGTTGGGGACTAGGGGAAATACTTAGAGCACTTACAAAACACCAAAATTACTTGATGTTTGTAATATCTTTGTAAATGTTAAGTACCGACGGGACTTAAGAATTAAAAATAGATATGTGTTTCGCACAATTAAAATTTTCGAGAGAAAATGTTATTTTTATTTTGTTGTATTGATTTTAAAAATTTGATTTTGTAACACTCAATTTTAAAAAATGATTAAAATTTAATTTCTTAGTTTGTAGCTTCCCTTGTAATCCTGAACACTAATAATTCTATGAAATTTTAATGGAAATTGGGCTAGGATATACTAATTGTTACGAAAACCCAGTAACAGGGTGGATGCTAGAAGGGCAGTCCTTTCTAGTATTCACTGGAGATCTCTAAGCTTTTAGAATTGCGTTTTTTGTAAAAAATTTGGGGGCCCGTCCAGGATGCTCTTGATCAAGGTGTTGGAGAAAATTTTTCTAGTTTGATGTACTAGTAACTCTATGTCAAACACTTTGAGTACTTTCCTAATCTGAAGACTTTGAGTTTAGTCTTGTACAACATACCAGGTAGATGTATGTACCTGACTGAGTCTCTTGATCCAAGGAGATGGGAAAAACTGTTTATGAGTTCTAGCTCTTTAAAACAACCCAAAACTAAAATTCCTATTAGGATTATAGTTACCCATAAACACTCTCTCGTAGTACATTTATTTTCGTGATGTATACCAAAGTGAAACATTTAATTGATATTCTGACTTTGAGTTAAGTACATTAAAACTTCAGACATGTTGGCGAGTAGCCAAATATCTCGGTGTGATGTATAACAGGAATTACACTACAGAAACTGTCAGAGTGTTAATTAAAGATATATTGTTTCCTGCTCATACAGAGATGTTTGATTATGATTCAGATTCAGAAAGCCTAGTGTCACAATTAGGAAGTATGACTCTATTTGATGACATAGAAGAAAGAGCAACTACAGCAGAAGTGTCTGAGCCTAGTGAACCTCCGCTCACACCTTCCCGCCTCACTGACACTATAGTACAGAGTGTAGCTGGTAGTATGACTCAGCTGCATACTAGTGCAGTGTATGCTACACCTGTGTCTACTTATCCTAGACCAGATCTAGACTCTCTAGAGATGGCTGGACGAGTGTGCCCGACTTAAGGACTGTCCAGATCACGTTGATTCCTTACTCCTCCATTACCACTGGTCCATCTCTCAGGAACAGTTTGAGAGGTTTAAAATGCCTCATTATGTTGCAGACTGCACAAATAGAGGCACAGGGGAAAAATTGAATGAAGAAGATTTATAGAGAGAAAATTTCTCTTGGAAGACAACAGACTGATAGATCACAGGACACATTTAATGTGCAGAAAGCTGCATCAATGGGTTTTAAGTTTTTGGGGAGTGACTTATACACCTATTTGATGTGTTTGAGAAAACCCGGCACGTGCTATGAACTGCCATGTAAGCACTGGGCCTACCTTGTTGCACAGAGCTTTGACAGGAAGAGCCCCAAACTTGTACTGCTGCTTTTGCCATTTTTCCAAGTACATTAGTTATGATGCTGTCAAACAAACTATTCTAGAGACATATTACTTTTTACCTGTAAGTATCAATGTGCATTTCATACGTTACAACGACGACAAGATGAAACTTGTGTAAAAGGTTTGCTCTTTAGAAAAAAGTTGCATTTGAGAGGTGGTGTAGGTCTGCCAAATTTTAACAACTATGACAGCCTTTTTCAGTTGTTACTACATGAAGAGTTTAACAACTGTATGTCTGCTGACTTACAAGAATATCTGATCGATCATACTACCCAGATATTCTGGAAACGGCCCGCTTTAGCAGACAATTATGAGATTCTCACAAACTTGTATGTACTAAAAACAGAGAAACAAGGTAACTAAAAATTGTCCTAGAAGTTGGCAACCTAAATCAGCTGCTCATTGCCGGCCTGATGTACCTGCTACTGTAACTTCTCGTACCTTTACCAGGGAAAACACATAATCCTGAATCTGTCTCCTGTGGCAGACAGAAATTCAGATATCGAGAGAAGAACAAAGTAATTGTACCGATTGTAACAGAAAAGGACATGCTAGAGGAGTATGCTAAAGTTAGAAAGAGATACGAGAGAGAGTCGTGCGCATGCGCCCCGCCACTCAAGTCGTATCCTCTTCTGAGCAACAAAGCACCAAAATCCTAGTAATATAACCACTGACCTACTGTTTTTAGAAATAATATTATATTACCAGGATAGATGACTACTTCAGAGTGTGTAATCTGACGAACAGATTCGTTCAGCGATGAGTCCCTTATCGAGAGGTAAAGCAGGAATTTGACAAATCCACATCTAACGAGAATATTAACGTTTCCAAGACACTGGGCAGTTATCTCACGTTATAAGAGAAGATGTACTGCCCATAACTGATGATACCTATTGCAAGATAATGTATTGTTAAAGCCTATGGAGGGCCTGTTATAAAAGTACCTCTTCAAACAGTTTACAATGAAACAAGCTATTATACTGGTTTATATTTCATGGTATATCAAGTGGAGTATTTCCCATCAGGTCAGTGGACTTGTTATAGGAACGATATCCTTCATGCTTGTATATGTAAAGAACCACTTTTGTGATTGATAATAACACTGATGATAATTATGGCCATTGAAGCTTGTTAAGAGAAGCCTATTTTATTTCCTCCTCAGCGCAATACTAAGTCTATGTCAAAGAGTCCAACAACCACCCTGTCTCCCTGTTGAGTTAGTGGATGACAATGATTTGAGCTTGAATATGTTGTTTAGTGATGCTCTGCACCCAGGGTCATTAACACGAACTTCCCCCTGTCATCACCCTAGTCAGGACACTACTGATGTTAAATTTCTAACTCTTGAAATGATTTAATCAAGGATCAGTTTGTTGAACAGTCCGGAAAGACTGAGAGATGTAGCATTACTGAGAGTGAAGCACAGGACTTGATAATTGTTACTATTATAGTAATGGTGTACTGATGGAGAAAAATACATGTAAGTTGTCAGCTGATAGTGTTTCCATAAGAACATAAGAACATAAGAACGAAGGAACACTGCAGAAGGCCTACTGGCCCATGCGAGGCAGGTCCAAGTCTCCTACCGGCTTAACCAATGCACCCAACCTGTCAGGTCAGGTCCATAGACTTAAGGGAGAACACGGCAACCGACTCTGTAGCACAAGCTTACAGGTCTAACTCACACCCACCCACATCCACCATGTATTTACCAACCTATTTTTAAAGCTACACAACGTTCTGGCCTCTATAACGGTACTTGGGAGTTTTGATCCACTCATCCACAACTCTATTACCAAACCGAGTACTTTCCTAATCCTCCTGAATCTGAATTTTTTCCAACTTAAAACCTTGCTGCGAGTCCTGTCTAGGCTAGATATTTTCAGCACACCTATTTACATCCCCTTTATTTATTCCTGTCTTTCCATATATATCACCTCAATCATAGTATCCCCCTAATTCTACGTCTTCTAAGAGAGTGCAGATTCAGGGGCCCTAAGTCTATCCTCATAGGGAAGGATTCTGATACATGGGATCACGTGTCACCTCCTTGTCCATTTTTCCAGAGAATTTATATCAGTCTGTAATAAGGTGCGCCAAAACTGTGCAGCATAATCTAATGAGGCCTAACCACGATGTATAGAGTTTGAAGAACAACCCGAGGACTCCTATATTTAATGCTTCTTGATATGAAGCCAAAGGATTCTATTAGCATTATTGCGAACCCTTTATGCACTGTTGTCTTGGTTTCAGATTATACTGCTAACCAGAACTCCTAAATCTTTTTCGCAATCCCGTAATATTAAATCTACATTTATTTAGTTTATATGTGGCATGGTTATTGTCCCTGTCCAACATTTAGAACTTGCATTGTCTTATTAAACTGCATCTGCCACTTCTCCGACTCACTGCATCCAGTCCTATTCAAATCTTCCGGAGTGCTCGAATGTCCTCGGCAGAAAAGTGAATTCGACGGCCTATTTTTGGTGTCCATCTTCGCAAACTTGCCGATGTCCGCTCTTTATGCCCTCATCTATGTCGTTTTAAAGTAGATTGTGAACAGCAGGGGCCAACACTGACCCCTGTGAACACCTCCGTGACAACTTCCCCACTCTGATTTCTCCCATTGATGCAGACTCTCTGCTGCCTATTGTCCAACCATGCCTCTATCCAGGAAAAAAATTTCTCCTCCTATTCAATGTGCTTTTAATTTTCCTCAATAGGCCTCTGGATGTGGACCCTGTCCAAAAGCCTACTGAGTCATATACACAAAATCATATTCATTACCCATGATCTACCTCTCCTCAAATTACCTAGTGAAAAAATAAAAATTCGCAAGGCAGGAACGCCCCTTTGTAAAACCAGGCTGGAGATTCGTTGATTAATTTATGCTATTTCAAGGTGGCTACGAACTGCTCGGCAATTAATTGATTCCATTAAATTTTCCCACTATGGAGGTTTCGGCTTATTGTCTATTGTTCGAAGCTAAGGACCTGTCACTCTGTTTTTGAAATAGGTATCACATTTGCAATATTCTCCACTTATCTGGCACCATGCCAGTTTGTAGTGATATGTTGAAAAGATTTAAGCCCAAGGTGTGCCTAACTCCTCTTAACATTCCTTTATGAACCCTTGCATACCAGTACATCAGGGCCGTGGGATTTGTTAGGTTTAAATTTCTCTATTTGCTAAGGACCATGACACTTGGACCCTATGAGTACACATTAAAATTATCGTCCTGTTCTAACATAATTTATCATTACTGGAATATCGCTGGTATCTCCTGGTAAAAAACTGAGAGGATGTATGTGTTAAAAATTCTACACATTCCTTATCACTGTCAGTGAGCTGACCTTAGGATACTTTTGAGTGGCCCTACTTGTCCCAGCTCTTACTTCATGTAAACCTGAAAGAATCCTTTTTGGGATAGTCTTCGATTCATCTGTGCAACTTTAAACCTCATAATCTCTATTTTGCTTTTCTAATTCCCCCTTTTTTATTTCTCTCTTTAACTGATATATCGATTTCTCAATTGGCCCCTCTCCTCTTATGATTTGCCTATAGATGCCTCTCTTTTGTACCAATCAGATATTTTAATCTATTGTTCATCCTTTTTTTTATTTAGGATCATTTTTGTTTGATCTGAAAAAAAAAATTTCCCTATTTGGAACATAAATTGACTGAGCCGCTAGAACTATGCCCTGGGAAAACATCATATCGCAACCAATCACCACCTACCTGACCCCTTATCAGTCATTCCCAGTTCAGCCTACCTAAGTATTTTTCAGTCCTATGAAATCAGCCAAGCGAAAGTCAGGAACGGAGACTTGATTGCCATTATTGGGGAATTCCATATATATTAAAACTGAGTGATTTGTGATCACTTCCCCAAGCTCATCATTAACCTCAAAGATTATTAAATTAGTGTTTCCCTACTGCAAGAAAACCAAGTCAAGAGGTTATTTCCCCTTAGTTGGCCTCTGTCACAACCTGTTTTAGAAAACATTCCTGGATCGTAATCAAGAAAGTCACCTGACTCGTAAATTTCCTGTCAAATTGCCTCCAGTCAATCTGTCTATATTGAAATCTCACCCTTAGCACAAAACATTTTCGTATGTAGATGCCTTACGAATCTCCCATAGAAGTTTAACTGCACATCTCGTATCAAGATTTGGGGCCCGTAAATCACACACCCAAAAATTAGTTTTTCTCGGCCCTCAGAACTGTAACCAAACAGATTCAGTGGCTGCGCATCTAAAATTAAATATCTTTCAACACAACAAGTTAAATTGTCTCTGAAAATACATCGCAACTTACTCACCACCTTTCCTGTTGACCCTTCCATTGTGGAATAATTTATACTTGTATTGACATTCAGAGGGCTTCACTCTATCTTTCAGATTGAGCCAGGTCTCTTTATAGCAATAATATCTATGTTTCCTGCACTTGCAATTAATCTTACTCAACTATCTATTTCTTACAACTCCTGCTATAGTATAGTAAACCTTAGAGGGAGCTAGTCCCTTGCTGCCCTCTGCTGTCCCCCTTTGTTTGCTGACCTGATCTATTGTCTTTATTTATAACTTCATGCTGAATGCCATTTAATACATTTACGTTTCCACCCCAAGTGTTTGCAAAACCTGCTTGTTTCCCACACAACACCCATACCTCTATCTTCCATCAGTTTAAAATCATAGTCATTTCACCAAGGGCCTTCTCAATCAATTCTGCAAGTGCTACCAACCCCTGCCCCCGAGAGATGTACCCCATCCCTTGCATACATATCCATGTTTGCCCTAAAAGTGTTTCCAGTTTTTTATTGTCAATGAATGGGATTGCAAGTCCTTGCAGTATCTGTCCTAGCCAAGCAATTTACCCCAATTGCCCAAGAACAACCATTCATTTCCTACTCCCCTTCTAGGCAGATCTACCTATGAATTGAGGGAGCCCTCCCTTAGACCTTAATTGAAATCATAGCTGACCTGTACATATCTAGCACTCCTCCTCTCCAACCCTTCCCAAATCCATTTCCACCAGCACTGAGACAGATAATGGGCGTTGCTCTCCCATTACCTACATGATAATTATCCAGCCAGTTGACAATGTCCCCAACACCACTCCAGGAAGCACACTTCTATCTCTCATCATCTTATTCCTATTACAAAAAGCACGGTCAATGTATCTTACCTGAGAGTCACCAACCACAAGAATTGCTTACCTCCATAGCAGGGGCTTAGTAGTACCTTACCATCTCTGGCCCTGAAGTACATCTTCCGAAGAACAGAGAAGCGATTCCTACCTTCAGATCTTCACTCTTTTAACTTTCCTTACTCTGATGCCCTTCCATTACTGTGAACTACTCCGCCACTTTGTAGCAGTGCTGGCTGCACCTCACTGCTGGAAAGCCGTTGCTGCCTCCCAACTACAGCCTCCTCACAGCGAGAGACAACTGCACCTCGCTGCTAGAAGCCTCATTCACCCACAACTCCGGCCCACCCACACTCTCTACTCTCCTCCAGACCCCATTAGTGGAACCTTTCAGCCTCCTAATCTTCCTCGGCCCTAGGGAGAGAAGACCTCCTCCTCAACTCACCAACCCTCAATTTTTTAAAACAACTGCAGAAGCAAAGCCATGCTTTGTAACCGTCCACTACTATCCCCAGGCAGCTCAGGGTCTGTGACCTCAGTGAACCAGTTTACATTTCGTAACAAGCCATTGGATCTTGCTCACAAAAGTCCCCTTGGAGTTCATTTGGAGGTGTCCAAGAAGACACTCGGTAAACTAGCAAAAAATTTTTACCTTGGCCAAAGATGAAGGAAACAGTAGCTGATCATGTGTATGTTGCCACGTGTGTCAAGTGACAGCAAAACCAGCACAAACCACCTCCACCTGCGCCTCTCATTCCTATCACCGTCGATGGTGACCCATTCTCACATCTTATTATTGATTGTGTTGGTCCTTTGCCTAGAACCAAACTAGGGAACCAAATAATTATTTACTATTATGGACTCTGCAACACGCTAAAACCTGAAGCTATTCCTATGAGAAAAATTAATGCTCGTGTTATTGTGAAGCGCAGATGAAATTTTTCTCCCAGGTTGATTGTCACGAGAGATACAATCAGATCCAGGGATCTAATTTACTTCTACGAACTTTCGAGAATCTTTATCCCACCTAGTATAAAGGTCTGTACTTTCAACCACTTATCATCCAGTCACAAGGTCTCTAGAGAATTTCATCAACATTGAAGTCTATGATGAGAGCTTATTGTGAACATTTTTCTAGAGACTGGGATGAGGTATAGCTTTTTTCTCTGTCGCTATGAGAGAAAGTGAGCAAGAAAGTTTCGGTTAATCCATTTGAATTAATATTCGGACACCAATGCGTGTCCTCTCGCAGTGTTAAAAGACGTTGGACAGGAAAATCAAATCCATCATTGAGTACTTCAACCTCATTAATGCAGCAACATTTGACAGCCACTAGAGAGCTAGCTTCGAAAAACCTAGTTTCAGCCCAAGGTAGAATGAAGCAACATTATGACAAGCGTGCTGTCTCTCGCTCTTTTAAAGCAGGAGATGAGGTGACGGCTCGGAAATTAGTACCAGGTCATGCTCTACAAGCCAGGGCTGTATAGTCCTTGTGGCTTAGCGCTTCTTTTTGATTATAATAATAATAATAATCTACAAGCCAGGTATGATGGTCCCCTGGAAGTAGTGAAAAGGCTTTGCGACGTAAATTATTTGGTACGTACGTCTTGAAAAAAGAAATCTAATCATGTGTACCATGTTCAAACCAGCTTAAGACATACTATGCTAGTCCTCTACCTACTACATCTATTCTTCCTAGGACAGAGGAAGAAAACATCAGTCTACCTGACATCTCTAGAGGTATAGAGGTGCATTTAGAAAATTCAGTGACTCTACAGTCACTAGATGATTTCCTTAGTAACCTTGGGATTGATACAGCTGGTGATATTAAAAACATGATTTTGCATTTCCCAGAATTGTTCAGTGATGCTCCTAAACATTGTACTCTAGGTGTACATGACGTTGATGTACAGGGAGCATCACCCATTAAGCAATCACCATATAGGATGAGTCCAACAAAGCATAAAGCATTGAGAGAAGAGGTTGATTTTCTGTTATCTCATGGACTTATTGAGCACAGTAAAAGTCCATGGGCATCTCCCTGTATTTTAGTGCCTAAACCTGAGAGTAGTATCAGGATGTGCACTGATTACAGGAAAGTGAACTCTGTCACCTTGCCTGATGGTTATCCTCTACCTCGCATTGATGACCTTATTGACCGTGTGTCAGGAGCCCAGTTTGTCAGCCGTTTAGATCTCTTACGAGGCTATTATCAAGTCCCGCTTACTGAACGTGCTCAAGAAATATCTGCTTTTACTGTTCAAGATGGATTCTTTAACTACCTCATCACCCCCTTTGGCTTATGTAACGCGGCTTCTTCATTCCAACGTATAATGAATGAGTTGACCTACAACTTAGGAGTAGAAGCCTGCCTTGACGACTTAGTGGTGTACAGTGACAAGTGGGAACAGCACTTGACGCATCTCAGAGCATTGTTTGAGAGACTGGCGCACTACAACTTCACTGTTAACTTAGCTAAATGTAGTTTTGGTCAAGCCAAGATTACCTATCTAGGCTTTTGTATCGGCCAAGGTGAGGTTGCTCCTATTGAGGCTAAGGTTCGTGCAATTTCTGAATTTCCAGTGCCACAGAATAGGAAGGGAGTACAGAGATTCCTGGGTATGGCAGGATATCAGGTTCTGTCCAAACTTTTCTCAGATTGCAGCTCCTCTCACTGAGCTTACTAGTAGCAAATTTGAGTTCAACTTGACTAGAGATTGTTCAGACTCGTTCAAAAGGTTGAAACGTTTGCTCTCCTCTGCTCCTGTGTTGAAAAGTCCTAATTTCAATCTTCCCTTCTGTTTAAATATAGATGTGAGTGGCTATGCAGTGGGTGCTGTGCTGCTCCAACAGTCAACATCCACTGATATTCTCCATCCTATATGTTACTATTCATCTAAGCTTAAACAACACCAGAAAAATTATGCCACTATTGAGAAAGAGGCTCTAGCTCTTGTTGTGTCCTTGGAACATTTTGACATTTTATTTGGGCACTTCCCATTTTAAAC
>NW_026503709.1:0-18915 GCF_026875155.1 Cherax quadricarinatus
TGAAGGGGGTCAAGAGGTATTGCACTGTCAAGTAAAAGGCAGTGGCTAAGCAGAGATGTCAGGTGTGGGAGAATTAACAGATCCAAGGCTCCCTCGTTTGCTGGGAAGAGATTTTTCCCTTTTGGGGTGGTCGGGGAATTGTTTTAGAATTCCCAAAGGTATGTTTTGAACTCTGTCAGTTGTGGGACCTTTTAGCGATGAAGAAGTCCACCAGTTGTTTCCCCCTAGTTAAGCTCAGGGGGACTTCCCGTTTTGTAAAGTTCACCATCACTGAGAAGCTTGTCATTTGATGTCTTGCAGGGCCTTCTACAATACTTGGGGTTACTAATGATTTGGGGAGCTCATGAAGTGCTTCCCTGTGATGGATTATCTTAGTGCAACTTTACAACCGCCCAAAGGGCAGTTGACTTTGGAGGAGCCCCTGAGGTAGGTTCAAACCTTCCTCCGTACTCCGGGTTTGTATCCCATTACCAAGGATTATGGATATCCTTAATTTTCTGAATTTTCAACCTGGCTGCAAAAAAATTCTTCTTCAAATACAATCTGTGTGGCAGTATTTGGAAAAAGTGGTCCTTCACTAAGAAGAATTTTGTCCCTTGGGGTATACCCACAAAAAACTGCAGTAAATTTCCTCTCTCTCTTCTTCTCTTCTTTTTCTCTCTCTCTCTCTCTCCTCTCTCTCCCCTCTCTCTCTTCTTCTCTCTCCCCTCTCTCCCCCCACAAACCGGTGCATTGTCAATAACAACACTGCAACAGCCCAGAACTCGAACCCTGTTGTTTTGGCCCGACCAGGGGTAACCGAAAACACATGACCTCTAACCCACGGCCCACGCATCCTGCAAGAACCAAGCCCCCACCCCAAGCTAGGCGTGTTAGGTAAGACACAATGCAACATTAGGTGTCTTACCTAACAACCTTCGGTTTTTTTATACCTTTTTAAGTTCAAGCAGGCGTGTTCCCTTGAACGGGACATACGGTTTTGCCTCCCCCCCCTTTTCATGCACACTTAGGTTAACTTTATTAAAACCCAAATGGGGGGGTTAAATTTTTCAGTTTTTCCCATGAAAGCCCTTTACTGAGGCTGGCGCGCAAATGTGTATGAGACATTCTTACGATTCCCATTGATAGCACACTCACGGCTCGAAATAAAATTTTGTTGAGTACCGGTGAAGTTCTTTGGACCCCAAGGAAAAGTTCTAGAAAGGGGAAGACTACTCAGTATTAAAGCTGTACTAGTTGGGGGTTTAATAAAGTAAATGAATATTAAAGAAGGGGGTTGTGACCTGGGGATTCCGTAAAAAAAACCTTCCCCGGGAAGGGTAAAAAAAATACATTATTAGCTTTTTCCAGATCCCGATGCCTTTTTTTATGAAGTGCTGGTTTTAAAATTTCATCTGGTCGTGTTTTCCCGAAGCTTCAAAAATTTTAAAAATGTGAGCAAAAAAAAACTTTTTAAAAAAAAGAATATACAATTTCTTCGATTTTTACCTACAACCCGGGGGG
Source organism: Cherax quadricarinatus (assembly GCF_026875155.1). NCBI lineage: Eukaryota > Metazoa > Arthropoda > Malacostraca > Decapoda > Parastacidae > Cherax > Cherax quadricarinatus. The sequence goes on from NW_026503709.1 coordinate 1,504, forward strand.
GTGGTAAAAGGGGTAATTTTTTGCATTGGAAATCTGTGGGGCAAGCCTTCCCAACAGGGAAGCTCCGGTTTCAGGTCTATAAACCAGGGGGAGACGCAATTACCCATCCACATTTGAGTCCGAGCCCACGGTGCTTACCATGAAAACAGTGGCACTTAAAAACACTTTTGTGAAGTTTAAAAGTGTGCATGTGTGACTACGTGCTTGCTGTTACTGGGGAGAAATTTTTGCTTGTTTTGTCCCTTTGCAAGTAAAAAATTGAACAACTTCAAATTACGCCCTTAAAACAGTAAAATAACACCCGGGGGCCTAATTTTCTGCAAACATTTTTCTCGCTATGCCCCGATTCCCAACTGAGAAATTACAAGTTAAAAATGCCTCTCTCCCACTATGTGTGGTGTGTGGTGTTGTGGTTGTGGTGTGGGTTTTGGGTGTGTGTGGTGGTGTGTGGTTTTGTGGTGTGGTTTTAGGCGCAAATATCAGACTTTAGCTGCTTTTTGTATTTTTGCTGAAAATTTTTTTAAAAAAAGATTTTTTTTCCGCACCCAAAAAATGAAACTTGTTTTTAATTGTCATTTAAAATCAGCAATATCACTACCTATCCTTTGATTTCTCTGGTCATAAATTTCCTCACATCCCTCTAATTACGTTTATTTTAAGGAGGCCCATTTTTATCTTCATTAAAAATCTTAAATTTCGATATAAAAATATTTATTTCCATACCCCACCACATATATAACAGAAAAGCAACTTTTTTTAAATATAATTCTAGGTGTTATTTATGCCATAGTTAAAACATGGGCAACAGTTTTAAATCAGTCTACTACCCTATTACTTTAAGAAATTAAGACTAATTTCTCATTGGTGCTCTGCTTTTAATTAGTCTTACAGGATGGCACACACACACACACACACACACACACACACACACACCACACACACACACACACACACACACACACACCCAACACAACACACACACACACACACACACACACACACACAACACACACACACACATATATATAATTATATTATATATATATCTATATTATTATATATATTATATATATTATATATATATTATATATATATATATATATATATATATATTATATATATATATTTATATATATATATATATATATACACACACACACGCAAAATTTTTGTGTTCTTATTCAAAAAAAATCAAAAGTTTCTCTGACGAGAGTTAACTTAATTCCCCAAACACAAAACACATTTTTTTCCTTACCTTCCCATCATATCCATTCTCCGCACGCATCATTTCACCAGATACTATACATTTTTTCCCTTCCTATCTAACCACCATATCCATTCTATCCCCGGCGTAACCATCACTTACTCTCGTCTCAAGAGGTGAATTGCTCCTTCCTGGCGCATGGTGTCCCCCGTCCACCGCTGACGCCGCACATCTTCCGGCACCGTCCTCTTATATATAGCGTCGCTCCCACACACCGCCACCCAGACGCCACCTTTCACGCCAAATATTTCCTTCCACTTCTTTTCCCAGTTTTTCCCGCCAAATATTTCCCCCCAAATATTTCCCGCAAAATATTTCCCGCCACTCTTTTTTTTTTTTTACCAAATACGTATTTCCCCAGCAGATTTTTTTTTCTTACAATATTTTCATGACTGCTTTTTCCATAACAGTTTCCATACTTTTTTTTCGGTTATCATATTGTCCTTCTTCAGTTTTTCAAGGCAGCCATTTTTTCCGTTACATTTTACCTCCAGAATTCCATGCAAAAAATTGTATCGTTTCTTTAAAATATGGGAAAAAAATTAAAAAAAATATAGGATTATGATAATTACAGTATTTTAATAATTTTCCCCCAAAAAAAAAAATTTAAAAAAAATAATGCACTAAATATCAAATAGCATTCAATTTTTTTAAAATTTAAAAAATTTTGATTTTAAAGTCTTTTTGGTTATTGTTTTTTTGGATAAAAAATAAATTAAAACCCGGGAAATTTTATTATCTCCTGGTAAACAAAAACATGGGAAAAATTGTGAAATAAAAAATTTTTACAACAAAAGGCAATAACTAAAGACAGAATCTAAAATCTACTCAGTGACCCAAATATGTGAGAGTTTTTTTTAAATCCACCGCAAAATACAGTTCAATATGGTTACAATTTTGATGCATAAATATTTTCTAGATAAATAGAAATGGGCATTAACAAAAAGAACAGTGTACAAGAAATACAAGAATACACTCAGTGAGTTATTGTATTTGCTAAAAGGCAAACGAGAAGAGTGGAGGGGGGGGGGGGGTTTTTTCTGTATAACTCACCATGGTTTGCACGGTAAATCTCAGCTCTTTGGCCCCCCTTTTGTTGCCCATTGTACCTTCTCTTTAAAACTAGTATTGATCCGCCTCGGTTGCCTCTTTCCCCAAATTTAAAGCACTTACTGACAACTCTGAATTGAGAAATAATTTTCAGCACGCTGGACTCATCTTGTCTTCAACGTCCACTGTGCGTTTAGTTTTTGTTGTGTGTGTGTGTGTAGTGATGGATGTGTATGTGATGTGATGTGTGGTGTGTGTGTGTGTGTGTGTGTGTGTGTTGGTTGTGTGGTGTGTGTGTGTGTGTGTGTGGTGTGTGTGTTAAAAGAAAGAGAGAGAGAGAGAAGAAAAGGATGAAGATGGGGGTAAATTTCACATGACGACGGAATGGTAAATATTACCAATCTGTGAAAATTTTACGTGGGGGTTTTTTGAGAGGAAAAAAAAAAGACCCCAGTGAAAATTTTACCAAACAACACCCGAGTGATTGGGATGTTAAAACACACGATGTCAGGGGTTTTTTTTTAGAGGTTATTGTTCCTATATATATTCTAGCGTTGTGAGTTGTTCCGTCTTTATTTGATTTGTACCAATACCAATATTTCAGTTATTTCTAAAAAAAATGTGTAAAACTTCATCCCTTTAGTTCCCTATTGTTCCAACAAAAACGTTAACAAAAATTAGATAATCCGGGAAAAAAAAGTAATTTAAAAAAAATAAATAATTTCGTTTACTCCCCCCCTTTTGGAAATTTTAACCCCCCTTTATAAATATAGGGCCAAAGCTTTAAAAAATTAATTTTAAATTCCTTTAATTACTGCTGTTATTGGCAGCTTGGTGCTAATGGTGTGGAGGCAAGGCAGATATATTGAAGAAAGAGCTAGTGGGTGATTATTTACTAACAAGGAGGGAACTTACCGAGTTGCTCGTTATTAAGAGGAAGAGAAACCGGGATCTCACTGCTGGGTAATGACATTGTCGGTAGGGGAGTCAGTAATTATCTTTTTAAATGTACATGAAGATGTAATAACCTGAGAATATATTCTGATTTTGATGTTGGTGTTGTAGTTTATGGTGGTGCGTTGTTTTTGGGTTTGGTGATGGTGGTAGTGGTACATATATATATTTTTTTTTTTTTTTTTTTATTATCACACCGGCCGATTCCCACCAAGGCAGGGGGGCCCGAAAAAGAAAAACTTTCACCATCATTCACTCCATCACTGTCTTGCCAGAAGGGTGCTTTACACTACAGTTTTTAAACTGAAACCATTAACCACCCCTCCTTCATATAATATAAATATATATATATATATATATATATATATATATATATATAAATATATAAAATATATATAAATAAATATATATATATATATATATATATACCTATATTTTATATATATATAAATATATATATATATATATATATATATATATTATATAAAATATAATGCAATAAAATCACAGTAAGCGGGTGATATCATAATATGCAGAACAACCATTGTGAACAAATAGCGAAATCCAACGTTTTCGTGACCTGGTGGCCTGGGGGCAAAAGCTCTCGCTTCACGAGGTGAGGGTCCCGGGTTCGTTTCCCCGGGGGAAGGGGTGGAAATATCTGACTTTTTTCCTTACACCGGTTGTCTATTTCACCCATCAGTAAAATGGGTACCTGGGCGTTAGTTTACTGGTGTGGGTCGCATCCTGGGACAAAACTGCCCTTTAATTTGCCCGAAATGCTCTGCCCCAACAAGCGGCTTTCTATATAGAAGTATGCCACTGTGTCAGCTAAGCCTGTATACCTTGTACATGCACTTGTATAAATAAAGATATTATTATTATTTTTATTATTTTTTATTATATTATTATTATTATTATTTATTATTATTATTTTTATTATTATTATTATTATTATTATAGTATATTGTTATTACATTGTTTTACTGTTTTTACATATAAAAGTGTTATCATCATCATCGCCACCCACCACTACCATAAATTATCGATACAAACCCATTTATCATCATCAGTAGCCTGGTTAATTGCGGAAACCTGACTCCACATTGGTGATTTAAGCGCCACTGAGTATTAATTCGCGGTTACTGGCGCCCTTGAGGGCAGAATTTGGCTGATGTTATGAGGCATTTTGGGTTATTTTGGGCCCAGTGGTATCACGCCCATAAGCAAGATACAGGCGAGGTTCATAAGGTATTTTTGGCTTTTGTGGGGAATATTGGTGGGGGAAATAGTTGAATTTTTTCCTATTTGTGGTTGCAGTTGTGATCGTAAGAACTGCTGCAACTCATAAATTAGTAATGATAACAGTACATGGGAGAGTCAAATTTGAAACTTCTTGTCTACTGCGAGATTTTTGGTTAAAAATCAAACTGTCGGTGCTATACTAGTGTTTCTCTCTGGATAGAAAAGATTAGGAAAAAAAAAGTAGGGGGGACTCTTCCTGCTCTACACTCGCTCAGGCTTATATTCAGGCAGAGAAGACCCCAATAAATTACTTTTTCCTCCTGATTTCTTTTTCCCTTCCTCTGTAATTGTCTTTTTCAATTATATCTTCCATCATCATTATTTCTCATCTCCACTTTTTCCTCCAGATATATCACTTTTTAGCACCTGCTGTTTCCACCAGTATTTAAAACCACTGCTGATACAGCCTCCTTGTTTTTCGGGAGGTGGAAGCACAGTGCCTGCACTCTTAAACATAAATGATTTAAAATTACGGGTTTGGTGATTATTTCTAAAAAAGACAGCAATTTGGATTGTGACTTTTCAGATGTTTCACGACTTTGGATCACTCCAACCTGGTGCAATACGGCCAAAGTGATAAATAAATTCACCTAAATACATGCGTAGCTCGTGACTGAGATCCGATTTTGAAGCCCAAATGTTTACACGAGAATTCGACCCTGTCTATCATAACACCAGTTCGAGTACCGTAACGTCTAGGCCAGAGCACCACAACAGTTTTGACAGACATAAATAATACAAAACCTGGGTCCCAGTTCTCGTGTGGATACAGAGTAACCTCGTGATTACTTCATCAAACTCACGTTTCGGTTTTCGATGAATTTGATTTGATAGCAGAGCATCGAGGACATGAGGCCAGACATCGAACTTACAACAGGAGATACTTACAAAAGGAGAAGAATAAACATTACTTAACTTTCCCTTTTTCCCCCACTAACAAATTTTCCCTTTGAAAATTAAGTTACAGGATTTGCTTATCGGACAGCGAAAGGGTTACATAAAGAAAAAAAACACTGTGGAAAACGATAAAAACCCGTCGCTCGAGGGTTTCATTTTTAAATGCGTGATTATTAAATAAACCAAAGCGGATTCCCACTGTGGATGTTTACAAAAATTTTTGGGAATGGATGGCGCAGCAACTTTAAGGAATCTCGACCAATTTTTTTTTTTTTATCTGAAAGTGCGTATAAATCAAGGGCCATTTTCCTTAATCGACCATGCATAATTTTCGTATGTATTTTGCATAACCCGAGCGGTATTTACTGAGGGTTTTATAAAGAATTACCAGAAGGCAAACGTGCATCATGGAGCCAACAGCCATTACTTAGAGCAGAGAAGACTCGCTTATTCAACTCACTTGTTTTCCTCTTTTCTTTTGCTTTTCTCTTCAATTATTCTTTTTAACTTCCTCTTTGTTATCTCTCTGCCTGAAAATCGTTTATCTACTTAATAATACTTCTGTTCCTGTTTTTTTCTTTCTGCACTTCTCTCCCGTTTATTTCTGTGTGTTATTCCATGTCTTTCTGTTTTCACTAATGTGACATTATGTTGTGGCAACGGTTTTCGCTCATCAGGAGCTTTGTCAAATTGCAACGGCTTGAACCAAAATTTCTGAAGAGAGAAACGTTGATACAGTAAAATTCGCCTGTGTCTTTATACCTAACATATTGTCGGTAATCCTACATTATTACTATACTGAGGAGCTTTAAAGACAGTTATCGTACTGGGAGCCCTTTAATAAAGCAGTTTATATCTATTTATTTTGCTTTACTTGTGATTGAAATCGTTGTTTATCTTCTTTTTGAATTATAAAGTGGGGGTTATAATTCATTATTATATTTATGGGGATGTGTGAAAACCCGTAAGGGTCGTACAGCATTTGGATAACGAAAGGTTTAAATAGAGGATATAAATACAAAAGAAAGAAAAAGCACTTCCCGAAGACGTACTGGCACATGATGGTCATGTCCTAAGTTCAACCATCCACACTCACTTAAGCAAGTAAGCAAGCTTTAATCAGATATACACAAATACATTTACATAGATTATCCTACATAGCAGCATATGTGTAGAGAACCTGGGATAACCCAAAAAGGTTGGGGTGACTTATTTCCATTGGGGTCTAACCAATTTCAACAGCATCAATGCAGCCTCCGTTCCCTTCCATGTCTCCATTTTTCTTGAAGGGTATCATTCCTTAATATTTTACAAGTTTGTTTACATTTTCTCCTATTTTTTTCGTTTTTTTATCAACACGCACGTCTCCAGCAGATCTTCGTCCCTGACATTTGCCTAGAGTCGGTCGCCAAAAAATTATATATTATTAGGTGGTATAGTGGGAGCGCCGTTCTTGTACAGTCGCCTCTCACATTTTCCTCTCACTTTTCCTTATTTACTTCAATTATCCTCCATTCCCTTTACATTTTTTTTCATGTCTTCTGTCCCTCGTTTTTCTGCTATTCTATGCCTTAAAACTGCACGCCCGCGTGTAATATAAATAATAAAATATATATATATATATAAAATATATATATAATATATATATAATATATAAAATATTATATATATATATATAAAATATTATATATATATATATATATATGTCGTGCCGAATATGTAAAACTGGTCAATTAGCAAGAACTCATCTAAAATTAAGTCCTTTCTAAAATTTCTCTTATTACGTTTAAGGATATATTTTTTTCATTTAAAGTTAATGTAAAAATTTTTAATTTTTGTTCCAAAAGAATCTTAGAAAACTTACCTAACCTTATTATAACGAGAACAAATTATATAAAATATAATATATATATATATAAATTTTATATATATATATATATATATATAAAATATATATATATATATGTGCGTGTGTGTGTGTGGTTGTGTGTTTGGGGTGTGTGCAAGAATGGTATATAATACCGACAAGATGAAATTAAGACACATGAGCAAACATCTGGGTATCTTTATTGTAGACGTTTCGCCATCCAGTGGGTTTATCAATACAAATTCCAGGACATAACTTGAAGACAGTAGGACTATATACAGAAGATGAGGGAATCAGTCCCCCACCTAGGAGTAGGTGCGAAGTGCACCATAGTCGTGGAGATTCTGAAGCAGAGGCAAGGAGCCAGGCGCTTATATAGTAACGTCAGGTGTAGCAGACGATGGCATAGTCACTGGTAGGCGGGATTCCCCAGTGGAAGTAGGTCCTTCCCAAAGAGATGGGTTAGTTGTAGTAGTAGTTTGTCGTAGTAGTTGTCGTAGTCGTGAAGGTTATGTACATGCCCTCAGAATCAAGATTCCATGATGTTGCAGTGTCTGACAAGTTGTGCAAGAATGGTATATGGAATCGCGCCTACCAGTGACTATGCCTCGTCTGCTACACCTGACGTTAGTATATAAGCGCCCACGCTCCTTGCCTCTGCTTCAGAATCTCCACGACTACTGTGCTCTTCGCACCTACTCCAAAGTTGAGGGACTGATTACCTTATCTTCTGTATATAGTCCTACTGTCTTCAAGTTATGTCCTGGAATTTGTATTAATAAAGCACTGGATGCGAAAAGTCTACAATAAAGATACCCAGATGTTGCACATGTGTCTTAATTTCATTTTATATATATATATATATATATTATTAATATATATATATATGTATATATATATATTAATATATATATATATTATATATTATATATTATATATATATATATATATTTTATATATATATATTATATATATTTTTATTATGTCGTGCCGAATAAGCAGAACTTGCGATCTTGGCTTAAATAGCAACGCTCATCTTGCCATATAGGACAAGTGAAAATTTGTGTATGCAATAATTTCGCCAAAATCATTCTGAACCTAACGAAAAAAATGTATTTCACTGTGTTTGTTTAGTATTAAATTATTGTAAACAAATCTAAATATATTTAGTTGGGTTAGGCTAAAATAAATTGCTCTTGTTATAATTAGGTTAGGTAAGTTTTCTAAGATTCTTTTGGAGCAAAATTTAAAAAATTTACATTAACATTAATGAAAAAAAAATATATTTTAAATGTATAAGAGAAAATTTCAGAGAGGACTTAATTTTAAATGAGTTCTTGCTAATTGACCAATTTTACATATTCGGCAAGACATATATATATATTATATATATATATATATATATATATATATTATATAAATATATATATATATATATATATATATATATATTATATAATTATATATTTATATATACATATATATAATGTTTGTTTATATATAATATGTATTTTTTCCGAGGATCCTTCTTGTACCCTTCCCTTCATACTTTCATCCTTTACCTTCACTACATCTCTCAGCCCTCCTACCCTTTTTTTTTTTCTCTCTCTCTCTGGCCACTCTTCCCTCTTCTTCCTCCCCTCTCTCACACACACATCCTCTCCCCTCCTCCCCTCTTGCAAATATAGACACCCCTCTTCTGATAACGCACTTAAGCTGAGACCTTGAGGAACGAGAAGCAAGTCTGGGGTTGGTGAGTGAGAGGACAGGCCGGCAGCTTGGGTTGGTGAGTTAGGACGGGACCGGCAGCTGGGGTTTGGGAGCTAGGACAGGACCGGCAGCGGGGGTTGGTGAGTTAGGACAGGACCGGCAGCTGGGGTTTGGGAGTTAGGACAGGACTGGCAGCGGGGTTGGGTGAGTTAGGACGGGCCCGCCGATGGGGTTGGTGAGTTAGGACATGCCCGGCAGCTGGGGTTGGTGAGTTAGGACAGACCGGCAGCTGGGGTTGGGTGAGTTAGGACAGCACCGGCAGCTGGGGTTGGTGAGTAAGGACAGGACTTGCAGCTGGGGTTGTTGAGTTTAGGACAGGACCGGCGGCATCAGTGCCACATCCGCATTTTTATCAAATTATTTTCACCGTTGTAGCTTTGGTTGTAGACTCCTACACTGGTGTTGTAGTGGTAGGACCATGCAATATGTTATCGCAGTGGTAGGAGGCTGCAATCCAGTTATAGTATCCTGCACCATGGCTTTACAGTGTAGGAGCCCGGAACTCTTAGTTGTAGTGGGAGAAACATGGAACGTGGTTTGACAATGGTAGAATCCTTTCAACATGTCGATGCAGTGATAAGTCCCTGCATCATTGTGTTGCAGTGATAGGACTCTACAACGTAAAGATGAAGTAGTAGAAGAAAGCAACATAGCATTACTGTGGGTGGTGCTTGCAACATTTCGTTACTGTAGGAGGTGCTTGCAACATGGTGTTACTGTGGGAGGTGTGCTATTTGGTATTGCAGTCGACAAATATTTCCCCTTGAGCTTGAAACATGAGCGATTTAATCGAATTAATGGATTTAGGGTAGTTCTCACCAGGCAACAGAAGAAGGTTAAAACGCCTGGAGAGGGTCTCTCCGGGTTTGGGTAGGAGGGGGGGTGGAAGCAGGGGAAACTTGTACGAACCCTAGGTTGTCAGGGCGCTCAAATATTTTATCCTAACTGGGCATCTGAGGCTATCTAGTGTTTACATTTTGTTCTACAAAATTGATTTATTAAGACATTTATCCTACCTCAGCCATTTTCAAAGCCTAACCGTTTAATTTTTAAACTGACACCTTTGGGGAGGGGCGACCTAAACAACGACTAACACTCTGTACCTACTTAGTGCTAGGCGAACATAGGCAGCAGGTAGTACGAAGCATTCTAAAATCAGTGGACCCTCAGTATGTGAGCTGAGGGCGCTACCAACTGAGGCCACGGCACACTCAGACGTTTCAGCATTGTAATGTTTGCTTTGGCTGATGAATTAAAATACATTCGGTGAAAGATGGCGTTTGTCTAATACATTCAATGTTAGCTGATGGTGGACGATATTGTCTCCTTTACTGTTATATGGTAGTAGTTGAATCTCTTTGCCCCCTTCAAATTCCACTCCTTCATATTCAAAAATTTATCTCTTACCCTTTCTTAGATAACATTTGTTTTCCCTCCTGCTTTGTCTGCTTGTCTTATGTAATGAAACTCCTCCATTGTCCTTTTTCTCCATTCATACATCTTACTCCCCTACTAAAAAAAAAAAAAAAAAAGGTCCTCCCTTACCATTTACATCACCCCCGCTGAGAAACTTACCCCTCCAAGCCCTCACAACTTTCTCCCTATCCAACTTATCTAAGACGTACTACACCCCCACCAACACTCCCATCTCTAACCCAATCGCCTCCACACCCCCCTACTACTACCCAACCCCCATCACACCACTCTCCCAACCTCCAACCTCCAGCACACTCCAAACAGGTCATCCCTTCCTCTTCCCTTTTCGTTTTTCCCCTCTCTCCCTCCCTACCTCCTTCCTCTTTCCCATCGTCCGCGTTACAGAAGCTTCCTTCCCAAATGGAGTATACCATTCCCCCTCCGCCGCGCGAGTATGAATCATTCCGTTCCAGTCGTTAGGCCGTGTCTTGTGCCTTTCTGGTAGTCCTGCCCTTTGCTCTCCTCATCATTCACTCTCACCTTCCTCATCTTTCACTTCCCCTCGCGGTTCTTTTCCTCTCGTGGCTACAAATCAAGGGGAGAGAGAAGCAAGGAAAGAACTGGGTCTCAGGCCTCCCCTCTCTGTCTGTTTCTGTCTGTCTCTGTCTCTGTCTCTCTGTCTCTCTCTCTCTCTCTGTCTTTTCTCCTCTTCTCTCTCTCTCTCTCTCTCTCTCGTCTCTCTCTCCCCTCTCCCCCTCCTCTCTCTCTCTCTCTCTTCTCGCCTCTCTCTCTCTCTCTCTTCTCTCTCTCTCCCCTCTCCCCTCTCTCTCTCTTCCCTCTCTCTCTCTCTCTCCTCTATCCCGTTTTGTATTCAAGTTTTTTTAAACCACTCGGAGGATCGCCTCGGTGGGTTCTGTATATAGTTTTTTTAACATAGGCTGTGTGGTGAGTGTCGACATAGGCTGTGTGGTGAGTGTCAACACGGGCTGTGTGGTGAGTGTTAGCACAGGCTGTGTGTGAGTGTCAACACAGGCTGTGTGGTAATGTCAACACAGGCTGTGTGGTGAGTGTCAGCACAGGCTGTGTGGTGAGTGTCAACACAGGCTGTGTGGTGAGTGTCAACACAGGCTGTGTGGTGAGTGTCAACATAGGCTGTGTGGTGAGTGTCAACACAGGCTGTGTGGTGAGTGTCAACACGGGCTGTGTGGTGAGTGCCCAACACAGGCTGTGTGGTGGTGTCAACATAGGCTATGCGGTGAGTGCGACATAGTTCAATTGACTCCCCTCTCAGGACAACAACCAGGTTTGATGTTCTCCTCTGTAGTTTTCCAGTTAAAATTGATATTATGTGAGTGGACGATCATAAAAGGGACTCGCATATGAGTAAGAGTCTTTTGAAGGAACTTCCACAAGATTCACATAAAGCCTTTTATGTTTGTAAACATTAGCCTGTGCTGTCGATGTTAATTTCTTCATGAGTGACTCAAATGACACGACTTCAGTAATGTTTACTGCAGATTTGCATTTTTGGCTCCGTGATTAAATATTTCGCCGACGGACATTTCACCGAACGGTCATATTGCCGAACTGGCGTTCATCATGAATGTTTTTTTCCAAACATTAAAACGAAGAAATAAAAATAAACAAAACTAAAAAAGGACATAACATAAACCTAACTAGCCTAATTATCCGTTTCGTCCATATGTTCGTTCTGCCAGATGTCTGCCGGTGAAATGTCCTTTCGGCCAATTGCTTTTCGGTCAAATGTCTGTCGGCCAAGTGTCCGCCCGGTCATCAGTCCGGCCACACTCTTTTTTTTATCTGCTTCGATAAACATTTCCATATTTATATACCGTCAATTTTTTTCCCCCCCTCCCCCTCCCCGAGTTCAATCTCATAAACTATTTACGACTGACTGTAGAGATTGTCGAGTCCTACTGTAGTTTTCTTCTTCATTTTCGTTTTGTATTTCCACGGTGGCCCGTGGCCTGTTAGCCACGCTCTCGCTTCACACGCTGAGTGTCCCGTGGTTCGATCCCGGCAAGAGTGAAAACTTTGGGGTGTGTTTCCTTTACAGCCGCTGTCCCGTTCAGCTAGCAGCAAGTAGGTACCTGGGCGTTAGTCAACTGGTGTGGGTCGCATTCTGGGGACGAGACAGAGGACCCCAGTGGAAATAAGACAGACAGTCCCTCGATGACGTACTGCGTTTCTTTGGTTATCCTGAGGGGCCCTAACCCACCTGGGTTAAAAAGTCCGAACAAAATCTTATCTTATTATTTTGGCTTTATCCGAGAAGTAATTGAAGGAGATATCTGAATATTAAGACAAACATGGCCCAAACCCACTGAACATTGCGGGTCACCCACCAGACGCACTCACAGCCTCGTGTGTCATTTCTTGTATGACTTTGCTTTGTAATAAAGTTGGTAGAATTACCGACAATATGTAAAGTAAAAGGACACAATCCCAACTAATGTGACATTTTATTGTGGCAACGTTTCGCTCTCCAGGAGCTTCATCAAGCCATTACAAACAATACATGGACACAGAGGGCATATAAAGGCTCAGAGTGGGGGGCAATACTAGTGAGGTACCATTCGATGTCACTAGGGGTTAGTAGTAGTAGTAGTAGTAGTGACAAAAGTAATACAATATGGTAAGCAATTAATTCGTACAAGAGTAAAAGGGAATATAAAAGCTATTACTTGGGTAACATAAAATAGGTTGGACAAATATAGACTGGAAAGAGGCAGCTTGTTCCAGTGTTCACTCTCTGTAATGTGCTTATGTAGTATAACAAGAGAGACTATGTGATGGGAGGGTTTACTGTTTTCAGGAGGATTCTTGCTGACTTCGGAGATTGTGAAACAGCCGTTTTTTTTGTTTAATTGTATATCGAAACAGCGACAGTGCTGATTCGGGGCACTTGCGTCTGCGGAAATTAAGTTTCTTTTATCACAAATTGGGGGGTTTCTGAATTTCATGAGATGATTGGTGGAATTTCGGTGTTGTACACAGGCGTTGTTCAAGTTATCGTTCCTAAAATGCGTAAATGTGTTCATTGAGGCGGGTGTCGAGGTTCTTGCTGTTTCACCTACGAAAATCTTTTCACAGGCCTCCACAGGTATAGTGTAAACTCCTTCATTGACTGGTTCGTGGTGCTTGGATTTTGTCCTGGTTATGAAACCTTTATTGAAGTGCTAGAAGCGATGGCGACTCTGGTGTTAGCTTGTGAAAAATACTTTGAGACGTTCAATGCAACCGACTGTTGGGAAGAATTAAAAACTTTGTTGGGAGTGGTGTTGATGCTTTTGTTGCTCAACTATATCCTTATACACAGTCATTTTTTTTTTCACTGAGCGCTTATTTAATCTGATAGCGGCCTTACTGTGGTACCGCGTCAAAATCTTTCTTTTGGTCTGGGTGTGTATGTATACTCACCTATTGTGATTGCAAGGATCGGGGTCCCCAGTTCCCTGGTCCCGCCTTTTCACTGGCCGTGGGGTGTGTGTGTTTGTGGGGTGTGTGTGTGTTGTGTGTGTGTGTTTTGTGTGTGTGTGTGTGTGTGTGTGTGTGTGTGTGTGTGTGTGTGTGTGTGTTGTGTGGGGGTAAAATCAGAGAGTTAATCTTTTGGATTATCAGACAAGGCCCTCAAGGGAAGGAGGCTGCATCTCGCTGTTACATAAAGCTAGGTAACAACCCAAATGTACTCAAACACAGTATTATACCAGGCAAAAAAATAAATACTCTTTTGGACACGCCCCTACCTTCTTACCTGCCACAACTTGAAAGAAATTTTGATGCGAAAAATGGTAAATTTAAATTGGTTCGTTCCTGTAAATGTTTCTAGATCCGACGGTTGTTAGGGTCAGGTCCAGCTCGACTCCTCTGCTGAGTTCTCCTTCGTCCTCTGTAGAGAACGAAGGAGTGATGAGTGAAAGTGAGAAGAGTGGAAGTGTGTTTTATGTGTGCGTGTTTCCCACTGATTATACTCTTGTGTTTGCTTTTCGTTGAAACTAGGCTAATGGCACTGCCTGTTAAAAATACAATCATTTTCCATGGTTGGTTCCAGGCTTCTCGGGCCATGTCGGACCTGCTCTTAAAACTGTGTATGGAATTTTGCCTTCAGCACCTCCTCATCTAGCTTATTCCACTTTTTATCAACCCGAAACTGAAGAGACATTCTTAACATCCCAATACATCTGTGTTGAAGGAGAGATGGGTAGAGTTTACTCCTAATATTTTATTACTGTAGATTATTATTATTATTATTATTATTATTATTAAATTTTTATTATTATTATTATTATTATTATTATTAATTTTTATTATTATTTTTTATTATTATTTTAACACGTCTTAATAGTTTAGAAAATTTTAATTCTTATCACAGAATTAAATTTACAATAGATATCTTCCAGGAGTCTACGAGGAGAGTATTACGAGGATAAACGCCCCCCGCAGCCCGGTCCCTGACCAGGCCTCCTGGTGGATCATGCCTGATCATCCAGACTGCTACTGGTGACCGCATGCAATGCAAACTTACCAAAGCCCGGATGGTCACTAACTGAATAGGAACCTATTTGCTTTCCTCTTGAAAAACAGCAAGGAATCGTTGGGAAGCTTCCTTAAGTAGGTGAGATGAGATGAATAATCTTGGGCCCCTTACACTGATCGTGTTGTTTCGCAATGTATTCATGGCACCTCTGCTCTTCATTAGGGGCATTTTGCACTGTCTGCCTAGACTCTTTGTTTTTGTAGGGCGTGATTTCTGTGAGCAGATTTTTGACCCACTCCCTCTTAGGATTTTCCCCGGTGCAAATTATTTATGTATCCTATATCGCAATCGTTCCAAGGAGTACATGTCAAGGGACCTCTAACGTTCCAGTAATTTAGGTATTTGATTTAAAATTGTACGTAATAAAAATAGTAATAATAATAATTTAAAATTATTATACAAAACACAATATACAATTGATACAGGGAAAAGTTGATTTTTGCGGAGAATTTCGGCAGCCTTTAAATTAACTAATAACTGCTGGATGATTATATATTATTAAATTAAGTTGCAGCGCAGTGAAGGTTCTGTCATTCTCCAGCTCTGCGTATCGCCCACCATCAGATGGTATAGCCCTGGGCACTGTGCCTGTATGTGTCTAATGGATAATTCGTTTTTGGGTCTATTAACTATTACTTGGTAATTACCATCTCCAGGGTGGCCTAGCAAATACGCAGGGAAATATAATTTTTATAAAAACACAGGTTCTCTCGTAAAAAAATGGTCAATAAAAATTGTATATGGGGGAAAATAAGGTAAGGGGGATAAAATTTGGATTACATTAAATATTTAAGAATAATTACATTTGTCCACATGGTAACGATGTAAATTTGGTGAGCAGACGACTGTGGGTGGGGAAGAGTGAGCGGGTGAGTGTTGGTGTCTAGGGAGAGGTGAAATGGGTGAAATTGGGTTTGGGAAGGGTGAGCAGACAAGAATGGGTGCTGGTAAGTGAGGTGAGGGTAGTGGGGTTGTATCTGATTAGGCATGTTTACCCGTGTGGGGGCCGCCCAAACCCTTCTACCATACACGGTGTGAGGCCTTGTTGGTTTGGTGAGACCTTCTTCCCACCACCATTACCCAACACAGCCTCCTCCACCACCACCACCACAAAGCAACACCACGACCCATAGCCACCACCACGACTATGGCCACCACCACGACATAGCCACCACCACGACTATGGCCAGCACCACCACTACAACCATCAGGGAAGACTAATTCTTCATGTGATCTTTAATTTCCTTTGCGTATATCATAGGATTATTCACTGAGAGGAGATTATCTCTTTAGTATCATGTATTCCCCCACCTTGAGTGGTGATAAAAAAGGTGAGGTAATAAGTCCCTCAGCCTCGCACAACTAAAAACTATACACAAAACACACTGGAAGATGTCTTTTGTGTATATAGTTTAGCAATTGTTTTATCATTTACAATAGATATCAGCCTTAATGACCACACCTGGAGTCTACCTGGAGTCACTTCCGGAGGTCATCGACCCTACGCCGGTCCTAGACCAGACCTGCTGGTTGCTTTCCTGATCGATCAAGCTGTTAGTGTCAGCCGCAAGCAATTCAACGTATGAATCACACTCCAGCTAATTGGAAACCGCATTGAGGAATCTGTTGAGTTCCCTCTTGAAGACAGAGGTTTGTTAGTACTCCTCCTTATACATGAAGGGAGGTATTGAAGAGTTCTATGTGTACTCATCATGTGTCAAACCCTTTGTTTTCATTAGTAGTAATTTTAGAGTGTGTGGGTTTGGGACCAATCCTTCCAGCATCTTCCAGGTGTAGCTTATAAGGTATCTTTTTAGTCTGTTCTAAAGAGTATAATTCTACGGACTTTAGGCGAGCCCAGTAATTAAGGTGCTTTACTGAGTTTATACTAGCTGGGAATGTTCTCTCTTCATTCTCCAGCTCAGCACTCTCGCGTGCCTTGCAGGGGCCGTTAGTACACGAGAACGAGTGACCTGAAGAGTACCATTTCGGCTTGGCATCTCTTGTTTTGAAGGTTCTAGTTATCCAGCCTATTAGCTTCCCTTTAACGTAAGATCTGACATTGTAAACTCCCAGGTCTCTCACAATTGACTTACATTCTATGGAATGATTTTTACTTTGTCTTGAACCCGATCTTATTTTCATTTCGTCCATTCGTCTTAATGTAGTAACTGAAATTTATAAATTTACTGAGCATTATATTGTTGTCAGAAGTCCACTGAAAGACTTGGAGGATAACATCTTGATACCCTGGGTTATCCTGGTAGCTAACCCTCCCCTGGGTTATCCTGGGTAGCTAACCATCCCCGGGTTTTTCCTGAGCAGCAAGTC
>NW_026503712.1:0-10762 GCF_026875155.1 Cherax quadricarinatus
TGGAGCTTTATTTATGTTCCTCTCTGTGGGAAAATTTTATTATGCCCCTCTGGTGGACTTTATGTTCCCCTCTGTGTGGAGCTTTATTTTTCCCCCCCTTGTGTGGACTTTTATGTTCCCCCTCTGTGTGGAGCTTTATTTTTCCCCCTGTGTGTGGAGCTTTATGTTCCCCCTCTGTGTGGAGCTTTATGTTCCCCCTCTGTGTAGAGCTTTACATGCAATTGTTTCCCCTCTGTGTATGCTTTAAATCATAATGTTTCGCTCTGTGAAATCTTTCTCATGTTTCTCCTGTATATATATATATATATATATATATATATATATATATATATTATTTATATATAAAATATATATATTATAGCGGGGAGCTTGTAGCAGTCCCACCCTCTCTACGTATCGCCCACCATGAGAATCAAATGCTACTTGGTCGAAACTCTCAAACATCTGAAGTTCGACTATTCGTTCTGTGTTCGAGACATCCCCAGGAGTCACGGTAAGTATGCTATCACTTATAACTGCCAGTTAAATTATTTTTACAAGATTTACTAGCAAAATCAATAACTATCATCATGAGCAGAACCAGTCTAGTGTAGTAACCAGTTGAAGTGGACTGGGATTGGTGTACGTTGCTTTCTCTGCGTGACAGTGTATAAGTGTGTGCGGCACCTGCCCTTCCACCAGCAGTGGTGCGGGACAAATACACGTCATGGTATCTGTTGTATCTGCGTGAGCACAGGGAACAGCGTGAGAGTATTCCACTAGGAGGGAATGATACCGACACACACACACACACACACACACACACACACACACACACACACACACACACACACACACACACACACACACCCCACAGAAGCGGAGTTCTGGAAAGTAATGGAACAAGAAAAAGGGTTAACAGCAGCGATCCTTTTTAAGTGTGTGACCTGAACTTGCCTAGCATAGGCCAGTAGGACTGCGCAGTGCTCACACAGTGCAAATTGCCGTAGGGGTCGAAATACCCGATATATATATAATATAATATATATATATATATATATATATAATATATATATATATATATATATTATATATTAAATTTATATACCCTACAGCCTATCTCACACCAAAAAGGTTGAACCAAAAATGGAAACGGTCACCATCATTCATTCAATAGCTTCTTTTTTCATACGTTGAAAGGAGTCATAATTCAGATGACCCTTCTCTGACCTGCAGCATCCTCATCCACCTTCAGAGTGCAGCACTGTACTTCTCACCTTCAGGACTCAGACTAACCACTTATCCTGAATCCCTTCTTAAATGTTACCTTGCTCACACTCCAACAGATATCAAATCCTCAAACCAACTAGTTTCCACTCACGCCGATATAACAAGCTCACACAACACTGTTGGATGCTCAAGCCACTACCACTTAAAACCCCTTCACACCCTCCCCCCAACTCTTCCTTTGAAGACCCCCCCTACTCCTCCCTCGAGTGTATATCCACTCTTGTTTCCTATTCTGCTCCATCCTCTCTAAAAGTCTAAAGTGCCTCTCAACAAACATTTAACACAGAACAGCATTTTACCATACCATCGCTTTGTGTTGGATATAACAAGGTGTTAGTTTTGTACCCAGGTAACGTTCTGAGTTTATATCCATTCTTGTTCCTATTCTGCTCCACCTTGCTTAACTCTCTATAACTTTCTGCTATTAAAGTAAAAGGACACAAGTGCAACTAAAGTGACATTTATTGTGGCAAACGTTTCGCTCTCCAGGAGCTTTTTCAAGCCATTACAAACAATACATGGACACAGAGGGTATATAAAGGGTCAGAGTGGGGTGAATACTAGTGAGGGACCATTTCGATGTTCACTATGGTATAGTAGTATAGTAGTAGTAGTAGTAGTAGTGACAAAAGTAATACAATATGGTAGAGGGAATTAATTTGTACATGAGTAAAAGGATATAAAACTATTACCCTTTTGTCCATGTATTGTTTGTAATGGCTTGATAACTCCCGGAGAGCGAAACGTTGCCACAATAAATGTCCATTAGTTGCACTTGTGTCCTTTTACTTTACATATTGTCCCGGGAATTCTACCAACTTTATTACAACTTTCTGCTAATTAGAGGGCACACGGACAGTCTTGGTCTTGGCAGCCGCCCGTTCATTACCCGACACCATTGTAGTCCAGACACCGATATAACTTCACATATTCGTGAAGCTCGTGGAGACTAGCTCATCACTCCTGGATCTTTCCTACCGCAGGGCAGGAAGATCATGAATAAACGCAGTGACGCAAGGGGACTGGTGAAGCAAGAGACGCATTAACAGTTAGATGAAGCAACAGACCAGGCTTCCCAAAACTGAGATAAATATTCTACAATAGGGTACAAAACAAGGAAAAAAGCAAAATGACAAGCTACCACCACTAAAAAACCCTAACATCACTCCAATACTACACCACCACAACTACCAACAAAACTACCAGCAACCTGACATTGATAATTGGGGGAGAAGAGCCACATCGCACTCACAGCTCGGTCTGTCTTCCAATGATTGATCTCTCTCTCACTCTCTTTTTCTCTCCTCTCTCTTCTCGTCTCTCCTCTCAATCTCTCTCTCTCTCTCATCTCTCTCTCTCTCTCTCTCTCTCTCTCTTTCCTCTCTCTCTCTCTCTCTTACACAATTCAGTCCCAGGAATCGAATGTTTCCAAAATCTCCGATTACCTACACGAGTCATCAAAAACCAAAATACCTCTTGGCACAATTACGTGCAACACAGCCCTCAACACCCTACCAACAATTCCGCACCCTAGACACAATACCCAACAATACCCGAAAATACCCACAATACAGCCACAATCCTTCACAAAAAGCAATCACCACCCAATTTATTTCCTCTTTAAATATGCTTCTAGCAAAGTAAACAATAAACACGTCGTGATAAATTTATTCAGTTTTTCTATGAAGATTTCTTCTCTGTAAATGCTATATTGTTTTAGTGAATATACTATTAGTATATATATATAGTGAATAGACTTTTCTGTACATTACATCACGGATTTTTTTAATCTTTTAGATTAGGACAAAACTCTGGGTATATATGAATGGAAAATTGTAATGCTAATATATATATATAATATGATAATAAATATATATATATATATATTTTTTTTTTTTTTTTTTTATTACACATCCGGCCGATTCCCACCAAGGCAGGGTGGCCCGAAAAAGAAAAACTTCACCATCATTCACTCCATCACTGGTCTTGCCAGAAGGGTGCTTTACACATACAGTTTTTTAAACTGCAGCAACCACCCAGGGAAGTACTACGTCTGCCCAGATTGAGCGTGTTAAACAAAAACCTGTAACTGGTTTTTTTTCATGAGGTAAGATTGCTCTGGTATCTTTTCTGTCTCATAAACACGCTAATATAACAGGGATATCTTCTACCCTACTTACAACTTGGCACACTTCACAGACACGCACATGCATATATATAATAAACATACATCTAGGTTTTTTATCCTTTTTCTAAATAGCTCGTGTTCTTTTTTTATTTCTTCTATTGTCCATGGGGAAGTGAAAAGAATCTACCTCGGGGGGGGGGGGGGGGGGGGGGGGGGGGGGGCCGGGTAAGCCATGCGTGTCGTATGAAGGCGACTAAAATGCCGGGAGCAATGTCTAGTAACCCCTTCTCCTGTATACAATTCCTAAAAAAAGAGAAGAAAAAAAATATAAATATATATATCTATATATATATATATATTATATAAATATATAAATATATATCTATATATATATATATATATATGTCGATGCCAAATATGTAAAACTGGTCAATTAGCAAGAATTCATTTAAATTAAGTTCTATTTATAATTTTCTCTTATAAAGTTTAAAGATATATTTTTTTCATTAATGTTAATGTAAACATTGGGATAGTTTTGCACCAAAAGAATCTTAGAAAACTTACCTAACCTTATAATAACAAGAACAATTTATTTAGCCAACCCAAACTAAATATATTGTAGATTTTTGTTTTACAATAATTTAATACTAAACAAACAACAGTGAAAATATATTTTTTTCGTTAGGTTCGAATTATTTTGTCGAAATTATTGCATACACAAATTTACAACTTGTCCTATATTGGCAAGATGAACGTTGCTATTTAAGGCCGATCTGCAATTCTGCCTATTCGGCACGACATAGATATATATATATATATATATATAGATATATTGTATATATATATATATAATATATATATATATATATATGACCAGCAGGATTCGAACCCACTACAGGGCAGAACTGCAAATTCCCAAGTGACAACTCTTCACCAGAGGGTATTTGGGCTGAGGCGGTGAAGGACATCCTTTGGGAACCTAGACTGACTTCCAGTAGTCGGGATCGAAACCTGTCTGGGACTGCAATCTTCCTCTCCTTGTTTATACACCACGACTACGTCTATCGTAACTCAGGAGTTGAGATTTAACGAAGATAGTAAAGGCCTTCAGATTGTCCAGCCTGTGGTCGTTAATCAAGGCCTCGATTAACTCAATGCTCATTTACTGTCACAGTTGGCGAGGTAGTTATAAGCCCTCATAGCTATATAGTTCTTTTATTGGACCAGTAAACTGTTTTTATGATCCATCTTATTATGGGCACAGGTGTAACATCCCTTTTCTAATCAGAAATCACTTTTTGATGAACATAAGAGATATGAGCATCTTGGTACTTTGGAACATATTCCAATGAACATATGCAAAATTCACATCTGTTCAAAATATCCGTAGTGAAAAAATGGGGAACTTTCAAAAAGGCTGGAATTTTCACTATTTTTTTTTTCTGTGGTTTTTTTGACGTATTGTGATTTCCCACCTGTTTTATTGTGATCTTATTGCAACATCCTCCAATGTATACACGAAGACGTTTATATCACAGTATTTTTAAAGCACTTCAAGATGAGTATTCTTGATAGTGGTGACATCGGTCGTAATGACCCTGTGTAGTGACTGGTGATGTACAGGTGACGATGCTGTCTTAAGACCCTCGTGTAGTGACTGGTGGTGTACAGGGGACATGCGTCCTTAATGCCCCTGGTGAAGTGACTGGTGGTGACAGGTGACATGCAGTCTAATGACCCTGGTTAGTGACTGGTGGTGTACAGGTGACATGCGTCTTAATGACCCTCGTGTAGTGACTGGTGTGTCCAGGTGACCTGCAGTCTTAATGACCCTGGTGGTAGTGACTGGTGAGTACAGGGACATGCAACATAATGACCCTGGTGTAGTGACTGGTGGTGTACAGGTGACATCTGGTCCCTTAATGACACCTGTGTAGTGACTGGTGGTGTACAGTGACATGCAGTCTTATGACCCTCGTGTAGTGACTGGTGGTGTAACAGACCATGCATTCTTAATGACCTGGTGTAGTGACTGAAGTGTGTAGCAGGTGACAAGCTGTCTTAATGAACCCTCGTGTAGTGACTGGTGATGTACAGTGACATCAAGTCTTAAGGACCCTGGTGTAGTGACGGTGGTGTAACAGGTTACATGCAAGCTATGACCCTCGTGTAGTGACTGGTGGTGTACAGGTGACATGCTGGTCTTAATGGACCCCTGGTGTAGTGACTTGGTGTGTACATGTGACATGCATGTCTGAAATGACACTGGTGAGTGACTGGTGGTGTACATGACATGCAGTCTTAATGACCCTGGTGTAGTGAGAGTGGTGGTGTACAGGTACAGCAGTCATAATGACCCTGGAGGAGTGACAGTGGTGTACAGGTGACATGCAGTCTTAATGACACTGGTTGTAGTGACTGGTGTTATCAGTGACCATGTGCATCTTCATGACCATCGTGTATGACTGGTGGTGTACAGGTGACATGCAGTCCTAAATGGACCTGGTGTATGCCTGGTGGTGTACATGTGACATGCATCTTAATGACCCTGGTGTAGTGAACTGGTGTGTACAGGTGACATCAGTTCTAAATGACCCTGGTGTAGTGACTGGTGGTGTACAGGTGACATGCAGATCTTAATGACCCTCGTGTATGACTGGTGGATGTAACAGTGACATGCAGGTCTTAATGACCCGGTGTAGTGACTGGTGGTGTAACAGTGACATGCAGTCGTAATGACCCTCGTGTAGTGGAACTGTGTGTACAGGTGACCATGCTGGTCTTAATGACCCTGGTGTAGTGCACTGGTGGTGTACAGGTTACATGCTGTCTTAATGAAAACAAAAAACCCCCCTCGTGTAGTGACGGTGGTGTACAGGTGACATGTCAGTCTTAAATGCACGTGGTGTAGTGACTGGTGGTGTACAGGTGACATGCTGTCCTTAATGACCCTCGTGTAGTGACTGGTGAGTACAGTTGACAATGCAGTCATAATGACCCTCGTGTATGACTGTTGGTGATACAGGAGACATGCTGTCTAATGTGACCCTGTGTAGTTGACTGGTGGGTACAGGTGACATGCAGTCCTTAATGACACTGGTGTGAGTGTCCTGGTGGTGAACAGTGACATTCAGTCGTAATGACCCTGGTGTAGGTGACTGGTGGTGGTACAGGTGACATGCTGTCTTAATGACACTGGTGTAGTGTCTGGGGGGTGACAGGTGACATGCAGTCTTAATGACACTGGTGTAGTGACGGTGTGTACAGGTGACATGCTGTTTTTTTTTTCCCCCCCCCCCCCCCCCCCCCCCCCCCCCCCCCCCTTTTTTTTTTTAATGACCCTGTGTAGTGACTGGTGGGTCAGGTGACATGGCAGTCTTAATACCCTGGTGTAGTGACTGGTGTGTACAGGTGACATGCTGTCATAAAAGGACCCTCGTAGGTATGACTGGTGGGTGTACAGGGGTGACATGCAGTCTTAATGACCCTGTGTAGTGCCTGGTGGTGTACAGGTGACATCAGCCTTAAGGACCCTGGTGTAGTGACGGTTGTGTTACAGGTGACATGCTGTCTTAATGACCCTGGTGTAGTGACTGGAGTGTACAGTGACCATGCAGTCTAATGACACTGGTGTAGTGACTGGTGGTGTACAGGTGACATGCAGTCTTAATGACCCGGGAGTATTACTGGTGGGTTACAGGTGAAATGCTGTCTAATGACACCTGGTGTAGTGACTGTGGTGTACAGGTGACATACAGTCTTAATGACCCTGGTGTAGTGACTGGTGGTGTACAGTTGACATGCGGTCTTAATGACCCTCGTGTAAATGACTTGGTGTACAGGTGACAATGCAGTCTTAATGACAACTGGTGTAGTGACTGGGATGTAACAGGTGACATGCCAGTCTTATGACCGCTCTGTAGTGACTGTGGTGTAACAGGTGACATCGTCTAATGACCCTGGTGTAGTGACCTGGTGGTGTACAAGGTGACATGCAGTGTCTAATGACACGAGTAGTGGACTGGATGGTGACAGTGACATGCAGTCCTAATGACACTGGTGGTATGACTGGGTGGTGTACATGGAACAATGCAGTCTAATGACACTGGTTATGACTGTGGTGTACATGACATGCTGGTCTTAATGACCCTGGTGTAGTGACTGTTGGTGTACAAGGGGTGACATGCTGTCTCAATGACCGCTGTGTAGTGACTGGTGGGTACGGTGCTATGCAGTCTTAAGACCCTGGTGTATGACTGGTGTGTACAGTGGACATGCAGTCTTAATGACCCTGGTGTAGTGACTGTGATTTACAGTGACATTCAGTCTAATGACCCTGGTGTAAGTGACTGTGGTGAACAGTGACATGCTGTCTTAAAATTACCCTGTGTATGACTGGTGATGTACAGGGTACATGGCAGGTCTTAATGAACCCTGGTGTAGTTACTGTGAATGTACAGGTGACAAGCAGTCTTAAATGACCCTGGTGAGTGAAACTGTGGTGTAACAGGTGACCATGCTGTCTTAATGACCCTAGTGTAGTGACTGGTGGTGTACAGGTGACATGCAGTCTTAATGACCCTGGTGTAGTGACTGGTGATGTACAGGTGACATGCAGTCTTAATGACCCTGGTGTAGTGACTGGTGATGTACAGGTGACATGCCTCGTGTAGTAGACAGCGTTTAAAAACTACTCAAAGAACTTTGAGTACCCAGAAGGCGCGTGTAAGCGTGTAAATGGTAGAATCAGGACCCATACATAGCCTTCAAAGAGATTTGTAATAGGACATTGGAAGACAAAAGCGAACTCAGTAGCAGCTAGCGAAGAAACGGGGCCAGGAGCTGAGCATCGACTCCAGCAACTACAAACAGCGACACAATCTCCCACGAAGGCATCCACAGTTTTCTTATTCATCTGGTAGCTGGCTGTGTGTTCTGATGTCACAATAATAAAAACCATTTACACCCGTATGACACAACTGGTCTGCTATATACGGCGATGATTCTCTTGATCTCTGAAGTTCCGTTTAAGCCCCGTGTGTCACAATGAAGCTCTGTATAGAGCTGTGATCCCTATCACTGCTGGAGCTCGTCTACCTCCGGCTCAGTCATTTTTAAATGTTTGATTCATTGTTTGGGTTTTAAAAATCACGTTTTTGACGCACAATTCACATTTATGACTTGTTTAAACCCTCAGTGGGGGCAAAATGTCCAGGGAGTGACCGCTACCACTTCTAAGCTCGTATCTTTTTGTTCCTCCTACTTAGTTTGCCACGAAAAAAACCCAAATGAAAAATTCTTTGGGGTAAAACATTAATTTTAAAAAACCCGAAAGGGGGTTAAGGCTGACTATTTTCAAATAAAATATTTTTTTCTCGCAGCGTAGCAGAGGTTTCAAATCGGGAGTTTTGGGGGAACAGAACTAACGTCCACCCACAGGAAGACATTTAGCAAATTTGAACGTTTTTCTGGCATAACTTTTTGTGGCGGTATTGTAAATTTTGGGGTTTTGTGTTTAAATGTTTTATTGTTGAGAGGCATTTTTAGGCATTAGAGATGTGGAGCAAATACGAACAAGAAGGGATATAAACCAAGAGAAAAGGGAAAGGGGATTGGGGGTGTAAAGGAAAGGTTTTTTAAGTGGTGGGGGGCTTGAGCATCCACAGTTTTATGTGGCTTTTATACGGCGAAAAGTGGAGACTAGTTGGTTTTAAGGGTTTGATATGCTGGGTTTGGGGTGTGAGCAAGGGAACTTAAGAAGGGATTCAGGAAAAAAGTCCTGAAGGTGAAGTACAGTGCCTGCACCTGAAGGGTGGATGAGGATGCGCAGGTCAGAGAAAGGGGCTCTGAATTATGACTCCTACACCTATGACAAAAAACACTTTGATGAAGATTGGGGGACCCGTTCATTTTTTGGTTCAAAAAGTTCCTTGGTATAAGATGGTCTGACTTATATAATTTGCATAAATTAATAACACACATTATATATATATATAATTTTAAAATTATATATATATATATAAAAAATATAATATATATATATTTATAAATATGCAATAAGATCACAGTAAACAGGTATTTCAGAAAAGCAAAACAACCACTCTGAAAAAAATAGAGAAATTTTAAGTGCTTTCGTGACTACTCACTTACAAGGGAACTTGTCCCTTTAAATGTGAGTAGTCCGAAAAACACTTGAAATTTCTCTATTCTTTCAGATGGTTGTTTTGCATATTATATATATATATTTATATAAATATATATATTAATATATATAATATATATATTATATAAATTTTATATATACACACACAAGCACAACACATATTCTTTTTACAAAAAACCCAAAGACAGTAACCAACTGGATCTAATAAAAGTTTTTCTATCCCTCCTCAGTAATTTCTTAAAGTAAACTTTATATTTATAACAACTAGGCTTTTTAAAAAAAAATATTTTTTCTCCCCCCTTGGAAGAGCTAACTTTCCTACAAAAAAAAAAAAAATTTAAATACCACCTGTCAAATTTCACTTAACTGCCAAGCCTTTCATTCAAAAAAAATTTCGTGAGGGAACAATAATAGTAATCCGACGTCAAAAACGACACAAGCACCCCTGACTCCAGAAAACGAACCTTTTATATAGAAACCGCAGCACCGGCGGTTGAAATGGGGGCATACTGGTTCTAGTAGATTCGTCAGCACTGCGGCAGTAAAATGGGCTATCTGGTTCTAGTAGATCCGTCAGCGCTGCGGCGGTTAGAATGGTGCAATCTGGTTCATATAGATCCCTCACACTGCGGCGGTTAAAATGGTGCAATCTTTTTTTCAGTAGATCTGTTTAGTGCGGGGGAGTTAGAAATGGGGCATATCTGGTTCTAAAGATCCGTCACGCGCGGCGGTTTGAATGGTGCAATCTGGTTCTATAGATCCTCAGCCTGCGGGGGTTAGAAATGGGTGCATTCGGTTAAATAAAATCCTCGACTGCGGCGGTTTTAAAAAGGTGCATATCTGTTTTAGTAATTCGCAGCACTGCGGCATTAGAAAAGGTGCATACCGGTTCTAGTATAGATCCCCAGCACTGCGGCGGTTTTGAAATGTGGCAAAACCCCCGGGGGCTAGTAATCTTGCCAAGGGGCGGGAGTTAGAAAGGGGCATATCTGGTCTGAGATCTTCGTGGGGCGGCAGTTAAAATGGTCATACTGGGTCTAGAATCTTCAGTGCTGCGGGGAGTTGAAATGGTGCATATCTGGGTCTATAGATCTGTCAGTGCTGGGGGCAGTTTTGAATGGGTTGCATATCTGGTTCTAGTAGATCTGTCAGTGCTGCGGCAGTTAGAAATGGTGCATATCTGGGCTAGTAGATTTCTGTCA
>NW_026503714.1:0-14327 GCF_026875155.1 Cherax quadricarinatus
TTTCGCATTTCGTGATATTTTTTTTTGTTCCCCAAAATTTCTGATAGGGTTTTCCAGGCCCTTTTTTATATCACCCTCGTAATTTGGATAATCTTTTCCCTCATAATACAATTTTTTTTGCCCTTCTATCAGGCGGTTAGGATTGATGAGTAACGTTTTGTTTGGTCTCTGGTTATGTGACCCATTCTGTACTGTTTTTCATATTGGTGTTTTGTATTTATGGATTTGAAGAATGCTGGGTGTTAGCCAGGGACTGTTCAGTCTCTTAGCTGTCATCTGTTTAGTTTTTTTAGGGCAGTGCTTGTTATAGAGGTATTGGGTCTTTTTTAGAAAATTATTAATACATTCGTCAATATCTGTATAGATTTCTAGCTCAGTGTGCCAGTCAATGTTTGCTACTGCTGTTGTGAAGTTATTAATGGCTGCCTCATTGTGAAGTCTGAAGGTGACTTTAGTAGTGTCTTGGGGTAGTTTACCAAGAGTTGTTATGAGGAAAGTAGGGTAGTGGTCTGTGGTATTATCTGTAATTATGCCTGATTTTAAAGGGGATATGGTGTTGGTCCAGATGTGGTCAAGTAGGGAAACACTAGTCTCTGTAACTCTTGTAGGTTTTGTTACTGTTAGTAGCAACATACAGTTACTCATTGTGTTTGTGAATTCAGTAACGTGTGGGTCCTGGTCTTGCAGGAGATTTATATTGAAGTCACCTGAGAGTAGTAAGTGATCTTTGTTCATGCGTGCATCAGTTATCATACTTCCTAGGTTTGACTAAATTGGCTAATGTTTGACTGTGGAACTCTGTAGATGTTTATCAATGTGAGAGGTTTTTGTAGTATTTGGATTTGAATTTGGCTATTATATATTACCCATGTTCATCCCTTGTGCAAGTATTAGTGATACATTCTAGTTGGTCTGAGTGTATATATGGCTGTGCCACCCCCTTGTTGGTCTGGCCTACAGTTGTGTATGGCTGTGTAACCAGGAATGGCATAGACATCTGTACTATCAGGCTTTAGCCAGGTTTCAGTTAGTGTAATGATGGACATATTGGCATGTAAGGAATTTAGTAATGCTATGAGGTCATCGTAATGCTTGCTTAAAGATCTGATATTGTAGTTAAGATAGTTATGTTGTTGTTGGCACTGAGAAGTGCCTTTGATTGTTCTGCAGTGTAGTAATTACAGTAACTGTTTGATTCATTTAAGTCATTATATAAGAGGTTGGTATCAGATCAATGCTTGTAATCATAAGATTTGTAGTGAATCTATAGTTAGAATTAAGTATAAAACAAAGTAAATAGTCTTAAGCTAAAAAATAGCACCTGAATTATTTAACAAATGTAAAATAATGAGCTAAGGTAGTTTTTTTTTTTAAGCTAAAATAAAGGAGACAATAAAAAAGGGACTAATACAAATAAAGTGATGATCAAATAATGGAGCTTGGGAATATGACAGTAGGTAGTACTAAAAAGGTAATTCTTTAAAGTTAGAATTATAGTATAAAATTATAATAAAAAGGGACTAATATAAGTTGTGGTGAACAATAAAGTGGTAATCAAATAAATGAGCTTTGGAATATAATGGCAAAATTGTGATCTTATTCTACTTTAGCACCTGAGAATAGCACCTTGATTATTTTAACCCTTTCAGGGTCCAAGGCCCAAATCTGGAGTCACGCACCAGTGTCCAAGAATTTTCAAAAAAAAAATTTGTTATTTTTTTCTTATGAAATCGTAGAGAATCTTTTTGTGAAGGTAATAAAAACAAAAAGTACGAAATTTGGTGGAAAATTGACGAAATTATGCTCTCGCAAATTTTGATGTGTCAGCGATATTTACGAATCGGCGATTTGCCGACTTTGACCTCCCATTTTAGGCCAATTACATTATTCCAAACAACCAAATTCTTAGCTTTTTTCACTAGTATTTACTTTATTCTATCGATTGAGCACAAGAAAACGCCAAGTCAACTGTTTCAATTACAAATAAAGTGAATCGTGAAGAAATGTTAATTTGGCCAATTTAACACCAAAGTTTCAAAGAACTTATTCGCTCAATTTCAAAATAGGGTCCAGAATGAACAATTTAGGCATATCCTGGCACTAAACTAACATTTCCTCTGTTCAATTTTGTTATGTTTTGAGTTTACAAATATAATTCATTTTGATTTTTTGATTCACATAATGAAATTTTTATTCACACCAAAAAATAGAAGTTTTAATGTTATGCAATACTGTAATACATTGTAATAAATATCATCACATATTTGTGAATGTATATTTAGACCCCAAGTGAACTGTTGTATTCGACGTGCTGAGGTCTGTTTTGTTTTAACTCTTGATATCGGCGCAAAAATTTAACTCAGTTTCTGCTACTTTGAGCTCAGTTTTTTCAAGCCATTTCGCAGTGCTAAAAACCAATCAAAATCATCTCTATTTCTGCTAAAATGTTCTTCCATATAATCAAATGAAGACCAAGAAAGCGACAAATACAATATAAAAACATCACGAAAAACACTGCTATAAGTTGTGTTTTAATCGTAAAAAAATCATGGATTTAATTTTTTTTTCCTCATTATACACAGGTGCTGCCAGGATCTGTTTTATGTGGTGCAACACATACCTACATAGTGTATTCTCGCTATATCTAGGCCAAATGTAACCATCACACAGTTTCATCAGAGTGAGTGAGCTCATGGCGTAGATCTACGGTTTGGACCCTGAAAGAAAGCGTAGATTACGGGACGGACCCTGAAAGGGTTAACAATTGTGAATATTAACTAGGGTATGTTATATAAAGCTAAATAAAGGAGAAAATAAATAAGGATAAAATTAAGTTAATGGTAAACAAAGTTAAATGGACAGGATGGTCACTATGAAATAATATTGGTTTTAGGAGTAGATCTGATTTGTAATATTAAATAACTGAGCAGTTTTTGCACACTTAAAAAGTAAAAAAAAAAACAAAATGAGGGTATAGTTGGTACTAGCTAGCAAAAAGAGATAGTTTTTGGTACTTGCAAAAAATAGTAAGTTGGAGATCTACACCTAATTGCATACACAAATGAAAAGTGACTAAAAAACAAGTAGTGATAAACAAAATTAAATGGACAGGTAAGAATATGAATATTATTAATTTGGAGTAGTCTGCATTAAAGTAAATCTCTCTATTTTTTGTGCAGACTACCCCCAACCCGATAGAAGCCCAAAGATGTAAGAGGGGCCTTGGTGAGACTTGATAAAGAGAACAGAGGAATGTTATTTTAGTGACCAGGAGATGTCTTTCCTTGTTTATTCTGGCCCTATTTGGAAATTGGCATCTTTTGATAAAATTTGTGTGAAATAAGCAAAATTGACTAAATTCTGAACCACTGTATTGAGAATAATTGACAATTGGTAAATGGGTGGTTTCTTGTACTATTCAATTAAAAAAAAATGGAATTGTAGCGAAAATAGATATGATTTTTTGCCAACTCAGTTACAATGAATGGCCGAAATAACATGGCACAAATCGCTGCACAAACACAGATGGCGTAAAACATCATGAGACCGTAACTTTGCGAGAGCGTTTAATTACCATAAGCTTTCCATCAATTTCACACTTTGAGTGTTCGCATTATGATCGGGAAAAGATTCTCTATCTTTTCATTAGGAAAATATTTTTTTTTTTTTTTTTCGAAGTTTAGGGCAACCCTAGAGAACAAGTCTGGAGAGGCTGGGGACCTGAATGGGTTAAAAAGTATATTTTGTGATGGCAATAAAACAAAAAAAAAAATTCTGGAGATCAGTACGTACTGAGATACCGTGGTGAGAAGTTTGACCCAAATTGGACGGAGTTCGGGTTGGCGGCAACATCCGACGATTCACAGAACAAGCGCGCATTTCTTATTTAACGTTTTTAATAGTCTTTTCTTTTTTCTAATTTTTTTCTTTTCTACTAAACATTTGGGGCTGAGGAGAACAATACTGTATATAATGTATATATATAAACTCACTCTATTTTGAACGCACAATAACTGAGCCTTATTGTTAGTATCATATATATTGTTTATACTTTTGTTTATTACAATAAACATGCACAAATCCTAGTATACATACTATGTGCTTCTATATATTTTACATTACTGTACAACCTCACTGGACGATGTTTGTAGAACTGCTGCAGCTTGTGAACTCCTCGAAACAAGGCACCATGCACAGAGGTACCTTACTATTCCTCGCACATAAACACGAGCGTCTCTTTGCGTCTTTGTTTGCGTTCATCTCATTTTTTTTTGTGCACAGACCAAACACAACTCTTCTGAGACAAATTTTCTTCTTAGTTGCAGGAAGCTGTTCATCGAAGTGATCACCTTTCCTATCTCTAATGCTTGAGGTATATCCTGGGGAATTCGAAGAATCAGTTTTGTATAGCAGGTCGTTGTTACCTGGTATTTCATTACGACAGTTGTCTGAAATAGGAAAGACAAAATTCACCATAGGTGGTGGTCTGCTGGCAGTCTCATTCACTTGGTTTACATGATTATATGCATTGAGCATTGAAATGTCCATGATATGCAAGGAAAAGTTTCATATACCACTTGTAAATGTTTAGAACACAATCAACAAAGCCAATCAGCATATCACATTTGTCAACCAATCAAGGCGATGTTTTGTGTATTATCATTCACTCGTCCACTGGATGTGTTCGAATATGTTCATTATTCATTCTATCAACTTTGCCAACGTCTTGCACTCGTTACAGTGAATGGTGTTCAAACAATGTGACATCTCGTTTGTCATCGCCACCGTAATGCCATGATGGTCATTGCCAGTAAACACCTGTACCTCATCATCCGGAGTGCTGTGTTGAACCTGGGAAATGTTTCGATTAGAACACACATCTGTCTTTGTTTACTCACCAGAAATCATGAGTAAAGGCTTGTGTTACCAGATTAATCTCGGTATAAAATGTATGCCCCTTACCAAGATCAGGAGCCAATCATGCTTCTCACTATGTCACCGAGGATACCCAATAATCTCTGGTATCTTTCAATGTTTTTACTTCCCGTGTATACAACAATATCCAATACCAGGCCACCGTCACAGGTCACAGAGATACAAAGGTTTCCTCTTGCTCGGTGTATTACTGTTGATGACAGTCTACCTGTGAATCAAAATCAAAGATTCATCAAGTACAAGATTCTTGAATGGGATTATTAAAATTGACCTGTTGAACTTTTCTTTCAGATACATAAAAACAATTCTTACTCTTGTATGAAGACCGGGTAGAAATTATCGATTGTGGTACCAGTAAGCGCTTTTTAATATGCTTATTAGACATAAGGCATAAGCATTATTGTTGCAAAAAGCAATACATTTCTGCAACAGTTGTCTCGCTCCACGGGTGTAGTCTTGACTGTGGTCGAATATCATGTATTTGCATGTTCTTTTCTCTGCCATTAGTTTCCATCAGGGGTGCGCAAAGAATATTTCAAAGAATTCAGTTTCATTGGCAGTGGTTCCAAGGGGACAAGTAGGTAGGAATTCCACTCTTTTGAGAGTAATCAAAATGGTGTGGGCTTGGGAACAAAATTGGGATTTTTGCTGCCATAATCCAAGATACGGTTTGCTGCGTGGAATTACTGGACATCACAGGCTGGTTGTGCTGGTAGTTGTGGTTGTGGTGGGTGGTGGCTGTCACGCTCCACTTTGTCCTTGAACTAAGGAGTGCAGGAGCATGAGGTCCCAGCACCGGGCTGGTCAGTCATGCATGGCCGTGGCATTACCCATCACCCCAACCACCACCTACTGAAGCCTGTGCGTTATCTCATGCCAAGTGTTAGCCACATCATCCTCATTTCCTGTCTATTGCTGGTTGTAGGGCCACAGGCAAAGTACACCAGCGATGTACTCGATCCCTGGGCACTGCACTAGGGAACATACTGAGCGCATGCAGTGGCGTATATACCGACGCTTCCTGGTTGAATAATGTTTCCTCACTATTCACTACTCGAATGATCGTCAACGAGCAATAAAATCACATTTCACGTCACTATGCATCTCTCATTACTGAAGTCAGAGGCTGGCCACGCGAAGAAAATATGAGGTATCAACTGGATCCGTTTGACTGAGGGAGTAGAGAGTGCCCACACCGAGTAGGAAGGTTGAGGACGTCATGGTTTTTCTGCACTATTATCTCAATATCCTGGTCATTCCTTTCACTCACCAACTGATCAAAGCCAAAGAATTGTCTTCATTTCCACTCCATCCAGTCAGAACTATCACATGAGAAGAGGAAAGTCCCAATTTTCCTTGGGTGAGAGCTGCCTTGCGATCTAGGCAGGGTGGAACAAAGGTAAATGAGCGGCGTTCCACAATGCTATGCGGGCGTGTCTAGAAATTTTGTTTATGGCGCACACCACACGCACGCAGAACCAGTTTTTCTCGCATGAGGCTACCAGGCTTTCCGCACACTTAATTTGCGCCTCGACTAGAAATTTGAACGTAGATCTACGTTTGGGACCTTGAACGAAAGCCCGTAGATTCTACGGCACGGACCTGAAACCAGGGTTAATGTGACTTGGTGATTGTTATTATTATTTATTATTTCTAATATTGGTGTCATTTGTGGCAAAGTCGTCTGGCTCGCCTCATCTCATATTCTATGTTTTTTATTCTACCTCATGGGGTGTACCTTTATCATACTTTATATGTTGTATCGTGTTTATCATATAATTTTGAATAAAAATATAATAGATGGATTAATGAAAATGTGTATATTAACGTAATATACGACATTTAATGGAGACTCGGTGATTATCCATTCTTCATTACTATTATGACAGTTCGAGACATAAGAATCTCTTACTGATTTTAATGTGTATCTGCATGCAAGCACAGTATTTAAGTTTATCTAAGTACAGGTCTAATACTAATTATAAATTATCAGAGTATATATATAAAATCATGAAATAACTTTTAAAACACTTGAAATTTTGGAGTTTCCAGACATAATGAGTGACTAGTGTTACGGATCTCACAGAGAATGTAAACAAATCGGGTGGGGCACGTGTACAGTATTAGAAAGTCAGGTGGGGGGAGCGTACAGCAAGTTTCTGGGTCCAAAAATTTTAAATGACGTATTGGCAGGCAACACCGTTAAAAGCGGGGCCCTACTGTATTATCTATAGTTTGTGGACCGTTTACGGAGTTAACCCTTTGACTGTCGCGGTGTATTATATACAATCATGGGAGATACCGTGTGTGACGTTTATCATAACGCATTAATTTAGCGGCTTCAAATCAAGCGGGAAGAAGGGCTGGTAGGCCTACACGAGAGCGAATTAGGTTCAGTGGTCGGTGTGCACCCAGTGAATAAAAACTCTGGGGAATCAGCGGTGCCATTGTGGGAACGCCATTCTTGGTAGTCCATTTTCACCATGCCTCGCAGTAGAAGTTCTCACTCCTCGGGCGGTTGGAGGGTCTTTTGTTCCAAGTGATAGCTCAAAAGTGATGATAGTGGTTCAGTGAAAGTGAATTCCTGGTTTTGGAGCGGGCCTGTACCGAGAAAATACCCAGGATACATAATTATTGATGTGAAAACCCAGATGACGCCACAACCTTCCACCTCTGGTGCTGGGCGGCTCGTTATGTTCACCTGTACCAGCGACGAAAGAGGAAACAATTTGCCTGTGTACAAGATCAGATGTGAGCAGTGCAAAGTGATAGTGATAGTGATTTCAGGTTATTGAAAGCACGTTCTAGTTGTGACAAGTGACGGGTGGAATATTCCCGGTGAAGCGGCAGTTTATACGTCGTACTTGTTTTACCTCAATCTCATCGATCAGCGCTCTAGCCCAACTCCCCGACATAGCACCGCCCCCCACCCCCCCTTCCTGTGGCCCTACACACGTCCTGATAGTGAAGATGATGATTATATGTTACGATGGGTATAAATGATGTGAGTGAGGCAGCAGGCTCGGGGGTGGC
Source organism: Cherax quadricarinatus (assembly GCF_026875155.1). NCBI lineage: Eukaryota > Metazoa > Arthropoda > Malacostraca > Decapoda > Parastacidae > Cherax > Cherax quadricarinatus. The sequence goes on from NW_026503714.1 coordinate 7,969, forward strand.
TCGGTGATAGTAGATGGTGGCAATGGAGTCGTGTGACTACCCAGACAGCGAGGCAAGCGCTACTACCCGCGCTGTGACTCTGCATCAACTTACAACAGCCTCACCAACCCACACTCCCACAAACCACAAACCACAATACAATATCCAGAACGCACCAGTGGACCGCATCTTGGGATTGGCAGCAAGATGACGAGTTTGTTCCCAATCCCCATGGACTTTTTGATGGAGGATAGCGGAATCCAGCCATCATGTAACTTGGGATTACAATCTCACTGAATTGGAAATGCTTTCAGTTGTTCTTCATGGTTGAACCCCCTGATGGACATTTATTGTCAGGGAAAAGCAATACATACTATGAGACAACCATGGTTGTCAAACCACTATTTGTCACCAAGATCACGCCTACACCAGTGGAAGGACACATACTGTGGCAGAGATGTATCTGTTCTTAGCCACAATAATGCTTATGCCACATGTATAAGTCATAGTGTCAACACCATACTGGGCGACCAGGACGCCTGATTCCCAACCCCTGCTTTCAGTGACATTATACCAGTGAATAGAATTTTGTGTTACTGTTACAGACAATACAGGCTGACAGAAAGCGACAGTTTATATTAAGATCAGACGTGTGGGTGTTTATGTACCTGAAACAAAAAGTGCTGTATGTATTTTTATCCCATCAGGAAGCTTGTTATTGACGAGTCTTTGATTTTGTTCAAAGGAAGACACTCATTTCAAGCAGTAGATATACCAACGCAAGAGTGGAAACTGTTTGGATTAAAAAGTTGTATTTGTTCTGTGTGATTGCAAAACTGGTCTGGTTTTGGATATAATTGTGTTACCCTGGGGACAGTAAAACAATGGAGATACCAGGAAGTTCTGGGGTATCTCTGGTGGATGTGGTTAGGAACAATGATGGAGCCATATCTTGGTAAGCGGGCATATTTTAATATACCGACAATGGTAACAAAGCCTGTAACCTACTCAGTGATTTCTTGCGAGTGAACATGACAGACGTGTGTGGCACGTGCGTAGAAATCGTGAAACATATGCCTAGGTTCGATGCTCGCAGTCGTCGATGGTGAAGGTGCAGGTGTTTGCTGCCAATGACATCATGGCATTTCAGGTGCCATGACAAACGTGATGTCACATGCTGACAATCAGTTCACCGACCACGAAATGGTAGACACTGGCAAGCAGAATAGAGAGACAATGAATCACGCCATTGTAAAACCTGCGCTGTGATGGATTTCACCCGTCAATTGCGCTTTAGTGGACAAATGTGACATGCAGATTTGGGTTTGCTGACTGAGTTCGCCAATAAGAGTTATAAGTGGTACATAAAAATGTTTTTCCATCATCTTGACATTTCCCCTGCTGAATGTTGTAAAATATGTATAAGTTGAAAGACCAAGAAGAAACCAAATATGGTGAGATTTGTTTGTCAGTCATCAGGAGCGACGCCCCAAAAATAATATTCAAGTACCAGAAACCAACACCTGCAACAGGCAGCCACCACGAAATTATCAACACAATGTCCTCTCGTCTGAGGCCTGGTGATCACTTACCCCATCCACTGCTGCTATCTACTTGCCAAGTATAATTAAACTTGCTCGAAGAGGTGTTTTGTCTGTGGACATACCACAGAAAACACCACCAACTAAAATGCAGAGCACTCGTTTTTATGTGTGAGGAGTGTAAGACACCTTGTGCTTATACCCTTGTTTTCAAAGAATTCCACAAGCTGGCAGCACTTTAGAACCGTGTCCCAGTGATTGTACAATGTATAATATTACTATTATTAAAGGAATCGTAATTAACATTTGTTTACAATGTTTGTTTGTTGTAAACAAGTATACATGCAACATTTAATGATACGAGTGTTTTGCTATAATTGTGTTACAGTCAAACGAGTGTATATTTGAATCATTGCAACAATAATTTGGTCTCACAGGCAACCAAAAGTTATGTGAAAAAAATAAAAATAGTGAAAAAAAAAACAAGAAACCATCCGATTACAAGTAAATCCAAAGTTTACCGGGTGAGCGGCAGTCGCCGCGCTGTTGCCGGCTCACAGGATCAATTTCAGCAAACATCAGGATATATCTCGGTAAGTACTCGGATGGGAAAATTTTTTTGGGGTGAGACTAAAACAATCAGAAAAATAATCTTAACATTTTCTAATATGAAATTTTTGTTTTTTTTCGAATATATTTTGTACGCCGACACCAGAGACACTTCAGGATTTGGGCCTTTCGACAGTCAAAGAGGGTTAATAGGTTGATTCAGGTAACTGGATGCTGTAAATTGCCACGTCTTTCCTGGTCATATTTTATTATCTGAGAAATAGAGTATAATTCATTTTTTGTGTACACCTTAAGCTAAAGGAATCTTACGCGAGGACAAGAAATGCGCAGGAAAAACTAAAAGCCATAAATGAAATGAAAGAAACCACAATATTTGTTTTTTATTGCCAAATGGAAGTCTAGAACATCTCAGTATTTGGGTCCCTACTTAGACAAGAATGTCTTTACCTACAGACGACAGCAAGGTGAATGAGAGTGTTACTCAAGTTCAGTATATGACTCAGCTTTTAGTCGAGCACCTAACCACAATAAGAGTCGAACACCTAGAAATGAATTTTATAATGAACGATACTCAGGCACGGTGCCTGGTGGCTTAAAGCTCCGCTTCACACACGGAGGCCCGGGTTCGATTTCCACGGCGGGTGGAAACATTTTCGACACGGTTTCCTTACACCGTGTTGTCCTGTTCACTGGCATGCAAATAGGTACCTGGGTGTAGTAGACTGGTGTGGGTCGCATCCTGGGGGACAAGATTAAGAGACCCTCCAATGGAAATATGTTAGACAGTCCTCGATGACGCACTGACTTTCTTGGGTTATCAGGGGTGGCTAATTCTCCGGGGTTATAAAATTCCGAGACGAAATCTTATCTTATCTCCCCTACCATATGACTTCAAAAAGGTGATAAACAACCTGCCCACACACACTGCCCCAGGCTCCAGAAACTGGAACTCCATGTTCATCAGAACTGCAGAAGCCCTACCACATGCTGTTTCGCAGTTTCTATAGTGGGAAACATGGACAAAGGAGGCATTCCCTTACTTCTAAAAACAACAGATACAACCCACTCCACAAAGGGGGCCGGCAGTTAAAGCAATAGCTAAGGACCTGCAGATCATATATTGTGCACTCACTAATAGCGCCTTTCAAGGAGGTGAAATTGTGACCTATGCGGAGAACCTTCAAGGCACCGTAAGATGATAAAAACCTAAATTTTACGGGGAAGCATTTTTAAATTTCTTGGACTTTATTTCCTGAATGCGCCAGAAAAAAATTGATTATATCACTTTGGAAAATCCTAGAGGGATTAGACCCAAATTGCACAGGAAAAACATCATGAAAGCAAAAAACCCCAGGCAATGCAACATCCCCCCCCCAAAGAAAAGAAAGGGGGGCCCCTGCAAAACGACAGCACAGAAAGTGTCAGGGAAAAGAAGAAGTTCAACTGCCCCCCATTACAAAAGGGGGTTACCAAAAACCCCCGGCTGTCTTTAAGAAGGGCTGGACGGCACCCAAATCATTTGGCTGATCACCGGGGGTGGGTTCACGCGGTTTTTCAGCTGCCACAGTAATGGCCTGGCTATAAGGCCCTGATCACCGAGCCTGGTCACATACCCCGGGGCCCCCGAAACCCTCTAAAATATACCCCCCGTTTACTTGTTTGAGGGTTTCCCGGATCAACATCCTTGGCCCAGTCTGTAACCGGGGTTTTCGGGGGATCAGGGGGTGATCAGTGAAGCATATTGCTGCTAGCCGCATGCAATCTGACATAAGAACCACAGTCCGGCTGATCAGGTACTGACCTGAGGTGCCTGTCCAGTGCCTTCTTGAAGACAGCCAGAGTTTATTTGTAATCACCCTTATGTATGCTGGGAGACAGCTGCACAGTCTTGGACCCCTGACACTTACTGTGTTGTTTCTTAACATACCAGTGGCACCATTGCTTTTCATTGGAGGGACGCTGCATCTCCTACCGAGTCTTTTGCTTTCAGAGGGAGTGATTTTCATGTGCAAATTTGAGACTAGCCCCTCTAGGATTTTCCAAGTGTACATTATCATGTGTCAGTCTCATCTGCATTCTAGGGAATACAAATCAAAAGATTTCAATCATTCCCAGTAATTTAAATGCTTTATCATACTTTTGTGTGCCATGAAAGTTCTCTGTACATTCTCCAGATCTGCAATTTCGCCTGCCTTGAAGGGGGCCCGTTAGTGTACAGCAATATTCTAAGCCTAGAGAGAACAAGCGATTTAAAGAGAGTCTGATATCATGGGCTTGGCATCCCTAATTTTGGAGTTTCTCATTATCCATTCTATCATTTTCCTAGCAGATGTGTTAGATACATTGTTGTAATCTTTGAAACTGAAATCTGCTGACATTATCACTCCAGGTCCTTCACATAAGCTTTTCACTCTACTGTGTGATTGGAATTTGTTTTATACTCCGATACAGTTAATTTCCTCGAGTTTTCCCATATCAGAGCAACTGAAAAATCTTTTCATTGCGCTTCATGTTTTCCGCAGCCAATTCAAAGATTTAGTTGATGGTCACTTGGAGGCATGCAGTGTCCTCAATGGATAACACAATCATGCAAATTCGGGTGTCATCTGCAAAAGAAGACACAGTGCTGTGGCTTACGTCTCTGTCCATGTCAGATATGAGGATAAGGAACAGGATGGGGGCGAGTACTGTGCCTTGTGGACCTGAGTTTTTCATAGCAGCCGCCTCAATCTTTACTCTGTGTTCTATTTGTTAGGAAGTTATAGATCTATCTACAACTTTTCCTGTTATTCCTTGATCACACATTCTGTGCACTACTGCACCATGGTCACACTTGCAGAAGGCTTTTGCAAAGTGTGTGTATACTACATCTACATTATACTTGTCCCCCAGTGCTTTATGAAGTCTTGTGGTGTCAGAAAGCTAGTGTAATATATGAGAGGCCTGGGGCTGTGACTAATCAACACAGAAAATTTATAGTGCCAGCAATGTCTACGTTGTTTATTTTGCACTTTGCAATTTGGCCTTTTTTTTTTTTTTTGCAAAACTGGCAAATTACTAATTTATGCACTTTATAGGATAGTTGAAATATTTGAATGGGCAGTTTCTTGTGCTCAATCGACAGAATGAAAGGCATACTAGCAAAATAGCTAAGAATTTGGTCAAACAGAACACTGGAATTTGCTGAAAATAGGACTGAATATGAGCAAAATCGTTGATGCGTAAACTGTAATGAGACAGCTAACTTTGTGCCTGCATAATTCCTTAAGTTTTCCATCAAATTTTGTATTTTTAGTGTCTTTACCTTCAGAAAAAAATTTCTACCATTTCAATAGATTAAAAAAAAAATTCTACACAACAATATTAATTTTAGGAGTCTGGACAGTGAAAGGGTTTAAATAGTACAAAAATTCTTTTAATATATTTCCTATAAATAAACATTGAATAAATATTTCAGGTATAAATTACAGAAAGAACTCACCGAAATCTTGAAGATTCACTGCTTAAGAAATTCATGTAGTTTTCAATCTCTGGTAGCCCAGAAGAAAGCCAAAACTGCACCTCTGAGGCAAGTAATTAAAAAAAATACATCTCATATTGAGTTGAGAATGAGAATGAAAAGAATGAGGCTTAATCCAATTAATACACTACTATATACAAAAAAATAATATAGTACATGGATACACTATAAAGCAATGAGATTATAATTTAGCACAAGAAGTGTATTTCATGCCATACTCACAGAAAGGACACAGGTTTTATACAAAGTCTTGCATACAGTTTACATATACTCTTATCTGCTACACACATCACACCAAAAGTTTCTTATAATTATTATACACCCTATTGTACAATCTTGGATATCAATCAAAAGATTACATATGGTGCAAACAATGCCTTTTTAGTCAATCTGACAAACAAGCTGAAACACCCCACAACTGATCTTTCTACAAAAAAAAAAAAAAAAAAAAAAAAAAAAATATATTACTATATATGTTTTCTTGTGAATTGACAGACCAGTACATAAATATATAATTTTGTAAAAAAAACTGACTGTGCAACCATTCCTAACAATAAAATTAACAATATAATTCACTTTCAAAGTTCTTTGTCTCCACAGACTCCAAAGTGCACCACTCACCTTTTCCCCTCATCAGTTCTATGATTCACCTCATCATTCATAGACCCATCTGCTGACACGTACACTCCGAAATATCTGAATACATTCACCTCCTCCAACTCTTTTCCCCCCCCCCTGATAGCCTTTTT
>NW_026503719.1:0-13623 GCF_026875155.1 Cherax quadricarinatus
TGGGGTATGAAGCGACTAAAATGCGGGGAAAGGGGCTGTAACCCCTTTTCCTGATACATTAAAAATTTTAAAAAAAAGAGAGCTTTTGTTTTTCTTTTTAGGTCACCCTGCCTCGGTGGGATATGACCGGTTCGTTGATGCAAGGCCTGTATGTTGTATTTACTTACTAATTCCTGTGTGTTTAAATCAATACGGTATTGTACTTATACATTATAAGTAAAATACTAACTTATGAATCTGCGGATGGGTTGGTAAAGTTGTGTTACTCTACTATTCCAGTAACAAATTGGGGAGAAATTTCCAAGTTATACTTAAAATTATGCCAGTCACACTACTATACATTATTATTATTATAATCAAAAAGAAGCGCTAAGCCACAAGGACTATACAGCACACTACTATACAGTATTAGTAAATAAATTACTTTCCAACTGAAATATGCAGGTATATCTAAGGCTTTATGTAGCCTCCATTCCACTAATAGAAGTAAAGGTAAATAAATTTATATTTGCAATGTATAAGTTATTTTTATCATAACACTAGTCAAGAATTAAATTTATTTTTGCAGAATTAAATTAATTTTTGAGTGGTAAATTTAATCATGCATTTATTTAATTCTTTTTAAATAAACACATGATTAAAGAAAGTACATTTGTGATCTAGTTATATTTTTTTAGCGCTGTGTAAGCTTGTTGTACAGCGAAAAACACTAATTTGCTTAACAAAAAACACCAGACTATTTTTGGATGAAAGTAAATGTTAAATTTAGTACTATATTTAATTTTCAGGAAAAGTGCTAAATAACTATGTAATGTAACCTCAATGCCATTTATTCCACCTGAAAAGGATGAACTATGTATTGCATATTAAGCTTCACAATAAACAAAATTACCATAATGTGTGTGTCCTTTTACCATATTAAGCATTTTCAGTTCATTTCAGTACAGTACAGCCTCTCCTCACTTACCGATGTACTCATTTACCGACGACTCAGACTTACGACAGGCCCTCTGACCAGTATGCATGCCTAAATAAAATATATTAGAGCTGATTTCCTCTATTCTGTTTATTACAATATGCAGTACACTACTCACCCTGCACACTGACAGCTCATACACTACCTTCCTTGACCTTAAATCCGCTTTCGATGTAGCCAACCGACATGTAATCATTAGTGAACTTGCCAGAATGGATGTTGGAGGATGGCTTCTCCACTGGATTAAAGGCTACCTGTCCAACAGAAAGTCGTCTGTGTTGTTCCAGGGACATAGAAGTGTAACTAAAGACTTTGAATTAAGAACCCCCCAAGGGAGGTGTCCCGGGCCCACATATTCAAATTTTTAATTAATCCCCTTTTAAAAAATTGTTTTTCCCTTTAGCCACCCCCTCATTATATGATTAGTTTTGCGGGAATTAATGATTCAAAACCCCCGGGATTCCCCCAACACCCAAAAGGGTTTTTTAATCAGTACTCCCTAGTTTTCAGACCCTGGGGTTGATAATCTTCTATGTTTAAAACGATACCCCCCCCCCCAATAGGCGTCCCCCCTCGACAAGGCACAGGTTCTTTCAAAACCCCAATTGCAGGGATGGGGTCTCTTCTAGAATATGTAAGCGGGACAGGTATCTAGGCTTTCAGGTTCCACTTTTTGGGACCTGTTGTAAAAAAGACTTTGTCGCCAATCCCAAAGCGGGGCTGAGAGCATTTTGGAGTTGGGGCCCCTGGGTTTCACCCCAGGTATGGTGCTAATTTTAAAAATTTGGGTTAAAAATGATGTTTTTTTGCTTATTTAGATCCTTTGGGAGGGATTTTTGCTGTGCCACTACTTGCTCTTGGGGTCTGACTGGAAGCTTGGAGGGCTAAAAAAAATTCCCAGAAACGAAGCAATGAGGATCTTTTTAGGATCCCCTCTTACTGCCAAAAATTTTAAATTTTATGCAAAAAAAATTGTTTATTCCAAGCATCAGGGGATCGTGTTACTAAAAGGGAAATATCCAAATTTATTTTTTTTATTAATTTGAACATGATACAGTGAAGTACAAAAGAATACATTTAAAATTTGCAGCATCCCAAAGCCACTTAAATTTCCCTTACCATTTGGCGGGTTTAAAATTAACTTAAGTTAAACTAAGCAATAAAAGTATTCAGTGGTAAAATTTTATTGAAAAAAGAAAAACAACAAAAAGGGAGTATTCCCCCAAAAAAAAAGGTCGTATTATTCGTATTTATTTATTTTTGGGGGTGAGTAAGTGTTTTTGAGAAGAGCTTGAATTTAAAAAACAGTGTTTTTTTTATTTTCCCCGGTAATAAATTTCAGATTTTGGGGCCCTTTTTTAGGGTGCATTGGTTTTTGCATAGCTTTGCGAGGGGCACGAGAAACATCAAAGAGTGATCTGTATCTTGGTTTTGGTCATGTGTTTTGGGGTTTGGAAAGGGGATGTTTGAGGGGGGGGGTTTAGTCAGAGTTAAGGTTTTTTGTATGTATTTGGTGCAGAAATTTAAGTATGGTTGTTTTGTATTGTGAGTGGTTTAGAGTTTTAAATTTTGGGGTGGAGTGTGCTGTCTGCATTGGGAATTTGTTATCTTTTTAAACTGCACCCTTTTTTGGGTGATTAGTGGTCTGAGGGTTTATTGTTTTTGGGGCCCATCCCAAAAATTTCCCATAGGTGAGATAGGGGTAAATAAGTGGGGGAATATGGGGCCGGGGGGGCTGACTGGGGAAAAACCCAATAGTACCGTATTTCGAAAAGTATCCCTACGGTTTGGGAAAATTTTTTTTTTGGAAAAATTTGGTTTTGGGTTTTTAAAAATTTTGAGTCTTTTATAAATGTGGATTCCTGGGAATTTTTCCCTCTGTGAGTTTTGTGTTTAGGTGATCCTTTTATCATTATTTTAAGAAACATCTGCAAGCTCTTTTTACCAAATGAATGTAGGGGTTTTTGGGTAAATTTGTTTAGAGAAAGTTTGTTGGTCCTCATCCGGGGTTGATTTTTTCTGTAATTCGGTTTTTAAAACAGTATTGGCTACCCATGACCCGGGCTGGGTGAGATTAGATTTATGAAAGTGTCATCTGCAAATAGTTTTGGTTTTTGGGAGTAGTTGGGGATGCATTTGGGGGTCTTTTTATGTAAAAAAAAAAAAAAGAAAAAGAGGGGTTCTAGGACACTTCCTGTGGGACCCCAACTGTAATTGGCTGTGGGGGAAGGGTTTCCCTAAATTTGTGTACAGTATTGGCTTCTGTTGCCGAGGTTGGACTTTAGGTATTTGAGGGAGTGCCCTTATAAAAATAGTGCGACAATTTTTTTGGGGAGCAAGTCTTTGGTAAAACTGTATCAAAAAGTTTACGTAAAGTACTTTTAAAAGACCCCCAGGGGGACATTTTTTTTTCCTTTTGCTGTATAAATATGTTTAGAAATTTGGGATAATGCATCTGAGTTTTTTAAATGGGCCCTAAACCCCAAAAACTGAGGGGGGGGTTGAGTATGTTGTGGGAGAGGGAGGTAGGAATAGATACGCTTAGGGGATTAATTTTTAAAAGGGGGTTTTTAGAGGAGGGTGTAAGTTGGATTTTGGCCTATAGTTATTCAGTCTGTGTGGTTTTCCTCCTTTATGGATGGGGGGTGCCCCTTGCTATTTTGAGAACTGTAAAAAAAGGTAGGGTTCAAGGGATTTTTAAAGAGTGTTGCAAGTTTGGTTTGATGCCCCTGTGACCTTTTTTGAAATAAAAAGGGGTGGTTAAAGGTTTTTAAATTTTTCCCCTGTTTTTTTTTTTAGTTTTTTGTTAATAAGGGAGTTTCAGTTGGGGTTAGTCGGAGCTAGGAAAGGTGTTCGGGTAGTTGCCAGTGGGGAAAGTCTTTGGGTGGGGTATCTGAGCTTGGGATTTTTTTGGGAAATTTTTTTTTCCCCTTTTGTGGAGAGAAAAACCCTTTTGAGTTTGTTTGCTGTTTATTTAAAAGGGGAATTGGGGGTTTATTGGTTTTAAAAATTTTCAATTTCTTTTTATTAAATTGGGGTTAATATGCTCGGGCCCCCCCCCCCCCCCCCCAACCCCCATTCAAAACCCCTGCACAAAAAGCCCTTCAAACTTTCCTCAGCACTGGTGAACACTCCTCCAGATGGAGAAAAAAACTGGAACCGCCCTCCGCATGAATCAGATACATGATCTATTCAAGAAAGGGAAAAAGCAGCGCTTCTCCGCTCCATGGGATATTCCCCTTTTTCCCAAAAAACTACCTTTCCCCCTTTTTCCCCCCAAAACAACTTTTTAAAATCAAAACCCAAAAACTTTGCCTTGAACCCAAAACATGATGTTTAAGCTGTATTGATAACTTAGTACACGCCACACTGAAAAATCATTTACGTTGATGGTTTTTTCCCACCAACCCACTGGCGAAAGCTGGTGGGTGTTTGCTGTTCCCGTACAGAGTGATGGCTCTTTTAAAAAAAAAAAATTTGGAGCACGCATCAAAAAATTGGGGCCTTACCCTTCAGACAGAATTGTTTGCCTTTATCCTTGCACTAAAATGCATTTTATGTATCTAAGTTTTGACATTTTAAATTTGAAAATGATTCTTGTATCCATAAATGTTTACTCAAAAAAGAAAAAATTGTGGGATGCTGTGTCGGGAAGGGGCCCAGACACGGGTATGGTAAGATTGTGGTTTGGAAAGGGGTCAAGGTGCACTTTTGTGTGGATTCCATCTCACATTGGTCTTCAGTTTGCATGATAAAAACAAAAATTGGGGCTAAGCTGTAGGGTTTTCAAAGAGGGAGTAGTTTTAACAATCTTGGTTTTGTCAGGTTTAGTTTGAGAACAAAATTTACGAAAAGAATTTCCCAAACCGAATTTTATTGACTTAAGACCGGGAAAGAGTGCACCAGTCAGTCAATCAAAATCCATTCTACCCTTTTGCGGGAAAGGTGCCACATGTCTATGGTGCATCCAACAAAATACGGGGGTTTTTGGGGATGTACTACTCCCGGCCCCCGGCTGGGTTAAAGTATTTTTGGCAGGTTAAAATAAACCACCACCGTGTAGCCCAAAGGGAAATGAAAAACTTTCCCCAGATGGACTACGTCACACCCTGAAATCATTATGTATGGAGTGCGATAAAATTAATAAATTTTTAGAGAAAAAACTAAATCGAAATGTCAAGAAATGGAAAAGTATTTTATCCAGTGGTATATTACAGCCCTTTCTGGAGGAAATTTCCCCGACTTTGCTAGTTTTTACCTGGATTTTTCCCCTGGAGGGGTTTCCCGGGGGTCAATGCCCCCGGGGCCCCCGGTCGGTGCCCCAGGCCCCCTTTGGTGGATCAAGCCTGATCAACCGGTGTTACTGGGGGCTGCACGCAATCCAACGTACGGCACAGCCCGGTGGTCAGGGTCCCGACTTTGGGGTCCTTGCCCATTTGCCGCTTCAAGATGCCGGGGGTTATTGGTAATCCCCCTTATTTTATGTGGGAGGCATTTGGGAACGGGTCTGGGGGCCCGGGACACTTATTGTATGGTCTCTTAACGTGTTTAGTGCCCACCCCGTTTTTCCCTTTGGGGGGATGTTGATCGTCTGCCAAGCCCTTTTGCTTTCGTTGCAAAAGGGGTTTTTCAGTGAAATTTCCCGGTACTAGCCCCTTTTGGGAAATTTTTCCAAAGGTGTATATAATCATTTTCCCTTACCGCCTGCTTTCCAGGGAATACAGGTTCGGGAAAACTTAAAAGCCCCCCCCAGAAAAATTTTTGGGAAGGTATTTATCTTCTTTAATGCGCGCCGTAAAGGGGTTCTCTGTATTTTTTTCCCTAGGTCAGAAATTTTCCCCTCCCTTTTGAAAGGTGCTTTAGTGTGCGGGGTTTAATTCCCCCTGATAGAAAAAGGGGACCTAAATTTGTGTTTTCATGGGTTTGGGCATCCCTAGTTTTAAAGGGTTTCTCATTATCCACCCTGTCATTTTTCAAGCAGCTGCGTTTGGTTTACAATTTTATGGTCCTTGAAGGCGAGATCCTCTGATATGTTTCACCCCCAAAGGTCTTTGAAAAGGGTTGTTTCGCTCTATTTTGTGGCCGGGAATTTTTTTTGGTATCTGAGGGAAGTTTTAAATTTTCTTCATGTTTAAAATATTGGTAATTGAAATTTTCATGTTGAACTTATTTTGCTTTCTGCACCCCCACGGGAAAGTTTTGGGTTGAGCCCGCCGGGGACCCGGGCCAGGTCTGCAAGGGAAAGGGGACATTTGTCATCCCAATTTTCGGGTGTCATTGAAAAGGAAAGAAACGGGGGCGGTGGCTGACATCCTTTTTTCTATGTCAGATTTGGGGGTTTAAGAAACAAAAATGGGAGCGAGTACGGTCCCTTGGGTGGAAAAGAGTTTTCCCACTGTGGGTTGCCTGGGACTTTACTCTGTTGATACTACTCTTTGTGTTCTTTTTTGTGGGGAAAAATTAGGGGAATCCATAAACCCAAAATTTTTCCTGTTTTTTCCTTTAGCCCCCCTTTTTTGTGTGCTATTATCCCCATGGTCAACTTGTCAAAAGGGCTTTTGCAAAAAATTTTTATGTTACATCTGCTTCTTTTTGCTTCTAGTGCTTCTAGGACCTTGGTATTTGATCCAATATTTGGGGGACAGAAGGAGCGCCCTTTTTAAAACCCCCATGTTCCCCTGGTTGTGAAAATTGAGGGGTTTTAGTTGGGTGGTGTTCTTGTTTTTTTTTTAGGCCCCCTTTCAAAGTTTTAGGGATATGGGATGTTATTTGCTATCGGTCTGTATTTCTTTGCTATTGCTTTTTGCTTTAAACCACTTTGTTGTGTGTTTTGTGTGTTTTTCCCCGCGGGGCACACCCGAGTGTGTGCGTAGGGTTTTGCTTTTGCGCCTGTACTCGCCTATTTGTACCCCAGATATTTGGGGGTTTGGGTGGGGTCGAGTCAAGTTTCCTGGCCCCCCCTCTTCACTGATTGCTACTAGGTCCTCTCTCTCCCTGCCCCCTGACCCTTTATCTCCCTCCCCTTTAAAAACTATGTAGGGTTTCCCTTTTGCCTCACTCCTTAAATTTCTAGGCTTTTTCCCAAGGGCCCCGGATTTTACTCTTTTGACTGAAAAAATTACTTCCAAACCCTCCCTTTGATTATCTGATTCTTCAATTTTCCAATTGTGCCCTTTCTTGTTTCTGTGTCCCATCTCTGGAACTTTCCGTTTTTGGGCCCCACCTTGTCTATTCCTGGGTTTTTTTTTATTGTTGAAAAATGGTATTACCAACAAAGATAAAATTTAAAAATTTAAAATATAGGGAACACTTATCTGATAAAAAACAGCAAATCGTTTTACACGCTGCCCCTTTCAGAAAGGTCTTGAATTGTCGTCATGATCATCTCCTAAAGGGTGGGGTTTGATCATATTATTAACAATAAAATTTTCCCCCAGGGGGTGTTATGTCCGGGGTATTTCTTCACTGATGGCTGGAACCAAAAATTACTATTTTGGACTCAAAGGGCCACACCTAACTGCCGATGCAGGTTGAATTTTCAAAAATCCTTTTCGACCTCAGAAATGCGCCATCCCCCTACTACAAATTTTAACCCACCTTGCTCTTTTTAGCGTGAGTATGGTGTTCTTTTACCCTTGACAAAGGGATCGGTGATTTATAGAAGCTGAAGTGGGCCCTTTGGGTGGGCCAGTTTTTCCATAAATCTAGGAATACGCAAAACTGGTACACCCATGTTCCCCAAGATTTGTCTTTTTGTTTACAATCTTATCACCCAAAGAAAAATTTTTCAAAATTTCTTAAGTGTTTATTGTGTTTTAAAAGACACTTTGTTTTACACAACGCACAGATCGTTCTTTGTTGGTTATCCTGGCGTCAGTGTCACTCTCAGTAGGTCGAAAAAATAATTTTGAAGGGCGCCACAACGCCCCCCGCCGTCTTGCCCCTAGCAAAAAGGAAAAAAATGACCTAGTACTTTTGTTCCTTGCCACTTTTTCCCCGATGAAGCAAAGCAGAATTTTTTGATTCTTTTTGGGCTTAAGCAAAAGACAACAATGGCCACTATCTGGGACCCTGGTAATTAAAATGGGAGAGGATTTTCCTTAAATTTTTCCTGCTAAAGGGAAGAGATGTACTGTCTCTTATTAAAATACACAAAGGGACTGCAAGGAGCGGCGGTCGCTTGACCAAGTTTTCATACTGTAAAGCCTTGCGATCAATTTTCTCGCTGTTTGCAGTTTGTTTAAAAATTTTTTATTATGAACCCCTTCCCCTCCCCGTGGGCGGTTGTTTAAAGATTACAAGGTTTCATAAATTTGGTTTCCCGGGACTGGACTCCAAAAATTTTTTAGCTGAGCAAGTTACAGAGGCAATGAATTCACAATTTACAAAGGTAATTTAAAACCCCAAATTTTCAAAGGTAAAGAATCCGGGTAGGGTTTAGTCACAATAAAGACAAGTTACAAAGGTTTTTTTCAGTTACAGAAAGGGACGTAAGGATCCAGGGAATGGGCCCCAAAGTTTGGATGGGTGAACTTGGGACAAGGGGAATTAAAATACAAGTTACAAAGGGAAAGAAAACTGTAAGAAAAGGTTACTTACGTTTATTTCATGGCTACAATCATGAACAAAATTTTTGTGTTTTAAAGGGGGCAATTCACACTTTTACACCCGGTCCAAAATGTAAAGAGTTATTGGTGCAAAATTGATTGTTGAGTCACACACACACACAACACACACACACAACACACACACAAACAATATACAAATTTACCACACACACACACCCCAAACCAAAACACAAACACAAACACACACACCACACCCAAAACAAAAAATCATACACCCCACACGCCACAAAACTCATACCCCGGGGAAAAGGCCCCCCCCGGGTGAAAAAGGCGGGGCCCGGAGCTAAAAACTCGACCCCCCGCAACCACCAAAAAGGTGAGTAAAAAATAGGTGAAATACACACACCACCCCCCTCACACACCACCCATACACATACACACCCTAAAAATCATTTGGGAAAAAAAATTTTCGGGAGGGAAAAATGGTGGAACCCTCTAGAAAGGGAAAGATTTTTTCATCCCAGCAGACAAAAATGGTTTTAGAGACGGGGAAAACCTGGTCACAAAAACCCATGGAGTTCTATACATGGGGACAGCAGTAAGAAAAAGAGGGGAGAAGGGGGTGGGTGGGAATTTTTTTTTATTTTCTTTGACTGCAAGAAGGCGTTTTTTACACAGTACCACAAAAAGAGATTAGTGCCCCAAAAAATGGAGGACCAAGCAGGGGAAAAACAGGGGAAGGCCCCTGCAATGGATCAGGGAAAACTTGTCAGGAAAACAGCAGCGGGGTTTAAAGGTACGAGGAGAGGTGTCAGAGTGGGCACCTGTGACCAGCGGGGGGTCCCACAGGGGTCAGTCCTAGGACCAGTGCTGTTTCTGGTATTTTGAACACATGACGGAAAAAAATAAACTTTTGAGGTTTTCACTGTTTGCAGATGACGTGAAGCTGATGAGGGAAAAATTCACTCGATCGAAGACCAGGAAGAAATACAAAGGGGGGTCTGGACAGGCTGCAGACCTGGTCCACAACTTTGGCCCCCTGGAGTTCCCAAACCCACCAAGGGGCAAAATCTTTAGGATTGGGGAAAGGGGAAAGAAGAACCGCGATGGGTACAGTCTAGGGGGTCAGAGTTTCAAACATCACTAAGGAAAAAAATCTTGGGGGGGAGTATAAAAACCAGGCACATTCCTGAAGCGCACATCAACCAAAAAACTGCTGGCATATGGGCGCTGGGGGAAAAAAACAGAACAGCATTCCGACCCTCTTAAATTAAAGGGAAACGGGTTTAGGACCCCCGTACCCCCGTGTACGTTAGGCCCATTTTGGGGGTATGCGGACCGGTTTGGAACCCCCACCCAGCCAAGCAGGGAAAGAAACTAGAGAAAAATTGGGAAAAGGTTTTTCAACAGGGCTAGTCCCCGAGTAAGAGGTTTTGTCCTATGAGGAAGGGGGTTAAGGGAAAAACAACCTGACGGGCACTGGGGGGCGGAGAGTAGGGGGGACATGATAACGACTTACAAAAACTAGGGGGAATTGAAAAAAGGTGGAAAAAGACAGGAAAGTTCCCCGAGACTGGACACCGTAAAAAAGGGGACCCCAGTTGTTGGGAAATTGAAGACCAGATGAATCAAAGGGATGTTAGGAAAATATTTCTTTTAGCCACGAATTTGTCAGGAAAGTGGAATTGTTTTTGGGGAAACGATTTTAGTGGAGTCAGGATCCCCTTTCATAGCTTTAAGCAGAGGTTTCGATTTAAAACTATGGTTAGGGAGGTGACCTAGTAGCGGGCCGTGAAGAGGCGGGGCCCGGAGCTTGGGGCTCGGGCCCCTGCAAACCCCAAAATAGGTGAGTACAAAATAGGTGGTACCCCGCACACACACAAACAAAACACACACACAAAACACAAAACACAACACACACACACACACACAAAACCTGGGGGCAAGCACCTAAAAACAGTTCCTGATTTAGCCGGGTGTGGGCCCTACGTTGGTTTGCGGTTTCAGCCCAGCAGCAAACAGCCCGGGTTTATAGGGTCTGATCCCCAGGAGGCCTGGTCACAGCCGGGGCGCCGGGGGCGTTGACCCCCGGAAAATCTCTCCAGGTAAAAACACAGGAGCTTGGGTCGACCCCCGCCCAAACTCAAATTGGTGAAAGCACACACACACAAACAACACACACAAACACACAAACACAAACACACACACACACACACAAAACACACACACACCACACCACACACACAGTTCCTCACAAGGATTAGTGCAGAAGCTAGAGCATCAGGCGATATAACAGGGAAGGGGACTGCAATGGAAACAGAGAAAAACCTGACAGGGAGGGAAAAACGGTTTATGGACGGGCATGATGTTTCACAGTGGGCACCCGGACGAGCGGGGTCCCAAAAGGGGTTGGTCCCAGGACCAGTGCTATTTTTGGTATTTTGTGAAAAGGGCATGCGGAAAAGGGTTTTGGGTTAAAGTTCCCCGTTTGCAGATGATGTGAAGTTAATGAGGAGAATTAAATCTGATTTAAGGGCCAGGCAGGCCCTTTAAAGGGGACCCCGGCAGACTGGACCCCCGGTCCAGCAAATGGCTTTCGAATTTAATTCCCGCCAATGCAAAGTTTATGGGAAAATTGGGGAAAGGGGACAGAAGACCCCAGAAAAGAGTTAGGCCCAGGGGCCAAAAAAACTGCAAAACCCCACTCAAAGGGGAAAGATCTTGGGGTGGGGATAACCCGAGCCCTGTCTCCCGGAAACACACAAACAATCAGATAATCTGCAGCATATGGGGGCCTGGGAAACCGGAGAACAGCATTCCCATACCTTAGTAAGGAATTTATTCAAGCACTGGGACCCCCGTGTATTTCAGGGCCCCCCCCCCTTGGGGTATGAGCACCTGTTTTGGAAACCCCCACTTGATAAAGCACGTCAAGAAAATAGAAAAGTACAAAGGCTTGCGACAAGGTTAGTTCCAGAGCTAAGGGGAATGTCCTATGAAGAAAGATTAAGGGGAAAACGGGCCTGACCCACACTGGAGGACAGGAGGGGCAGGGGAGACATGGGTTAAAAAAAAATATAAAATACTGCGTGGAATAGGGCAAAGGGGGACAAAGACGGATGTTCCGGGAGGGGACCCCCAGAAACAAGAGGCCACAATTGGGAAATTGAAGACACAAATGAGTCAGAGAGTATTAGGAAAATAAATTTTTTCGTCATTAAATTGTAAGGCAGTGGAAAAGCCTAGAAAAGACCGGGGAGTGGAGGCAGGAACCCTAACAGTTTTAAGACGAGGTTTGATAAAAGCTCATGGAAACGGGGGGGAGAGGGCCCCGTAAACAACCGGTTTTAAGAAAAGGGGGGGGCCGGGTGGGACTCGACCCCCCGCCCTCCACAAATAGGTGATACAAATAGGTGAGTACACACACCACACAACACAAAACCCACACACCCACACACCACCAACTTTAAACCCATAGGGCCTGTCATTTTTTGTGAAAAGTATGCAAAGTTATGGAGAAGATTTTCAGGAGGAGTGTGGTGGGCACCTGGAACCGGGAAAAAGAGTATAAATGCCAACCCCCACGGAATTTATGGAAAGGGAAACCTGTGTTTACAAAAACCCTTTTTGGAGTTTTTTTTGATTAAAAAAAACCCGAAGTAAGACACGAAAGGGGAGGGGGTGGGTTGATTGATTTTTGGACTGCAAGAAGGGGGCCCTTTTACACGTTCCTCACAAGGATTAGTGCGAAGCAGGCATCGGCGAAAATTTAAGGGGAAAGGGGACTGCAATGGATCAGAGAAATACCGGGCAGGGAGGCAACCAAAAGAGTCATGGGACGTAATGATGTTTTCAAAAGGGGGCACCCGTGACGGCGGGGGGCCCCCAGGGGTTGGTCTAGGGGCCAGTGCTATTTTTGGTATATGTGAACAACATGATGGAAAGGGGTTGATAGAAGTGTCCCCCGTTTGAGTGATGTGGGAAAATTTAAAGAGGAGAATTAAAAATTTAGAGGGCCCCGGGGGACCCTTAAAGGACCTGGACAGACTGGACACCCGGGGCCCGCAAAAAACTTCTCGAATTTAATCCCGGGCCCAAAAGCAAAAATCATGAAGAAAAGGGGACGGGCACAGAAGAAAAAGCAAAGTATAGGTAGGTGGCCAAAGGGCTGCAAATCACTTAAAGGGGGGAAAGATCTTGGGGTGAGTATAAAAACCGAGCATGTTCCGGAAGCACACATTTTTATCAGATAACTGCCCGCGCATATGGGCGCCCCGGCAAAAACCCGGGGAACAGCATTCCTTTTACCTTAGTAAGGAATCGTTCAAGGGCACCGTTTCACCGTGTATGTCAGGCCCATACTGGAGTATTTCAGACCTGTTTGGAAAACCCCACTTATAAAGCACGTCAAGAAAAATAGAGAAAATACAAAGGGTTTTCGACCAAGGTTAGTTCCCGAGCTAAAAGGGGGAAAGTCCTTTGAAGAAAGATTAAGGGAAAAACGGCCCCTGACGACACTGGGGGGACAGGAGGGAGGGGGGGGAGGGCCTGATAACGACATATAAAAAAACTGCGTGGAATAGACAAGGGTGGGGCAAAGACGGATGTTCCAGGGAAAGGGGGCCAGAAACAAGAGGCCACAAAATTTGGGAAATTGAAGACACAAATGAATCAGAGGGGGAAATTTTGGAAGTATTTCTTCTCTAGAGTTGTAAGGAGTGGAATAGCCCAGAAAAAAGGGCGTAAAGGAGGAAAGGGAACCCTACACCCGGGTTTTAAAGGGGCGAGGTTTTAAAAAAGCTCCCGGAGGGGGGGGAGAGAGGGGGGCCCGTAGCAACCCGGGGAAGAGGCGGGGGGGGAGCTAAGACCCCGACCCCTTTCAACCAACAAAAAGGTGAGCACAAAAAAGGTGAGTACACACACACACAAAACCCCACACCCCACACACACCCCATGCACCCTGTGGTAATTTCTTTTTTTTACAGCTAGAAAAATCAGGGGATTTTTCCAGAATTTGGGCTGCCAAAATTTCCCCTGTGGATAAAATAAATTTGCCCTTTCTTGGAAAAAATTTCTTTA
>NW_026503720.1:0-19172 GCF_026875155.1 Cherax quadricarinatus
GGGGGGTTTTTTTTATAACCCACGTCCTGTCTTCACTTTGTATAACTACAGATGTCCCCTTTAAACTTTCCCTTTAATGGACCTTTTCTAAGTGTGGAAATTCCAAGAAAATTTGCTGTTTTCTAGTGTTATAATATTCAACTCTCTGATAGTGGGTATTGGTATCCCGGGGGCATTCCTGTTCCGCCAAACCTTCCTCCCCTTCACCCAGTTAAGGCGTTCCTGTGATCGTATTTGTTTGGACCTCTCTTTCTGCAACATGCAAGCCCCTGATATTTGGTTCAACACGAAGCTAGCGATCATTCAAACCCCCACCCCTGTGGTTGTTTGCATCTTGTATCGCTTGTTCGCGATATTTGCTATAACACACACACACACACACACAAAAAGGAATACACCAACAGTGTGCGACATACATACAGATGAGAGGAGGTGAAGAAACTGCTAAGGGACATCGAATACCTAAAGGCAATGGCCGGACAACATCTCTCATGGTCCTTAGAGAGGAGCAGATATGTTGTGCATTACCACTTACCACAATCTTCAACACATTCCTGGAACTGGGCAATTTACCTGAGGTAGGATTAGACCCCAAAGTAAGTTCCCATTTTCAAAATAGGGACAGAAAAGAGGCACTAAACTATAGACCTGTGTCATTGACTTTTAAATGCAAAATTATGGAGAAGTTACAGGAGAGAGTGGTGGGCACGGGAAAGGAACAGGATATAATTCCCAAAACCAGCACGGATTCACGGAAGGCAAATCCTGTGCACAAACCTTCTGGAGTTTTAGGGATAAAATAACAGAAAGTAAACAAGAGAAGAGGGTGGGTTGATTGCATCTTCTTGACTGCAAAAAGGGCCCTTGACACAGTTTCCTCACAAGAATTAGTGCAAGGTAGAGCACAGGCGCATATAACAGAAGGCACTGCAAGGATCAGAAAACCCAAAAAGGGGGGCAACAAGAGTCATGGTACGTAATGATGTATCCCCGTGGGCACCTGTGACGAGCGGGGTCCCACAGGGCGGTCCTAGGACAAAGTGCTATTTTGGGTATAGTGAACACATGACGAAGGTTAGATCAGAAGTGTCCCTGTTTGCAAGGGATGTGAAGTTAATGAGGAATTAAATCTGATGAGGACCAGGCGGGACTTCAAAAGACTTCGGGAGGACACAGGTCCAGCAAAAGGCTTCTCGAATTTTATCCTGCAAATGCAAAGTCATGAGAAGGGGAAAAGGCACAGAAGACCACAGACAGAGTATGGCAGGTGGCCAAAGACTGCAAACCTCACTCAAGGAGAAAGACTTGGGGTGAGTTAACACCGGCATGTCTCTGGAAGCACACAACAATCAGATAATGCTGCAGCATAGGGCGCCTGGCAAACCTGAAAACAGCTTTCGACACTAGTAGGAATATTCAAGAACTGTCACGTGTATGCAGGCCCATACGGAGTAAGGCAGCCTTTGGGAACCGCCCTTGATAAAGAACGTCAAGAAACTAGAGAAAGTACAAATTTTTGCAACAAGGTTAGTTCCAGAGCAAGGGGAATGTCTAAAAAGGAAAGATTAAGGAAATCGCCGAAAAACACGGGAGGCAGGGGTCAGGAGGAGACATGATAACGACAATAAAATACTGGTGAATAACAAGGTGGGACAAAGGACAGGATGTTCCAGGAGAGGACCAGAAACAAGAGGCCACATTGGAAGTTGAAGACAAAATAGTCAGAGAGAAAGAGAAGTATTTTTCAGTCCAAAGTTTAAGGCGTGGAATGCCTAGAAATGACGTAGTGGAGCAGAACCATACACGTTTTAAGACGAGTTTGATAAAGCTCAGAGCGGGGAGAGAGGGTCTAGTACAACCGTGAAGGGGGGCCAGGGCTAGGACTCGACCCCGAAAACCACAAATAGGAGACAAATAGGTGAGTACAACACACAACAACAACAACACACATACATACAAGTTAGTCCAAGCAAGGGAATGTCCTATGAAGAAAGATAAGGAAATGGGCCCCGACGACATGGAGGACAGGAGGGTCAGGGAGACATGATAACGACATATAAAATACTGCGTGAAAGACAAGGTGGACAAAGACAGGAGTTCCAGGAGGGACACAGAAACAAGAGCCAAAATTGGAAGTTGAAGACACAAATGAGTCAGAGAGATAGAGGAAGTATTCTTCATCTAGAGTTGTAAAGCAGGGGAAAATAGCAGAAAATGACGAGTGGAGGCAGGAACCATACACATTTTAAGACGAGGTTGATAAAGCTCATGGACGGGAGAGAGAGGCCATAGCAACGTGAAGAGGCGGGCAGGAGTAAGACTGACCCTGCAACCACAAATAGGTAAAGTAAAAATAGTGATACATACAACATACACACACACAAGCACACACTACACAAAATGTGTAAATCATGGAAAAACAGCGAGCATTGCAAAACTTGCCAAACCTACCTGATGTAAGGTACCTAGTTCAGCTATCAAAACTTGGGCGCCAGCCCTGGACTCATTACGTCCCTCTGTAATCTGAAATACTTTGAACTGTCATGATTGTGACTAGCCCTACCTGGAGTTCATTCCCTTTGTAAATTGTGAGTTCATTACCTTTGTAAATTGTGAGTTAAATTACCTCTGTAACTTGCTCGCTATCAAAACTTTGGGAGTCCAGTCCCTGGACCAATTATGTGCCTCTGTAATCTTTTGACTACCGCCCACAGGATGGGTATGGGGTGCATAATGAACATATTAAACTAACTGTAAGGCAACATACGCCAATGGCAAGTCAGGTACTATGAACACTGACGCAACACAACCCAACAGTCAACAAGAACATCTGTACACTGCTAGTACAACGCATACACCTGATAATAACAACTTGTACACCCTCTTACATTCTTCTCCCCCTCCCCTCCTAGTTCCACCACTCTTACTTTCTTCTCCCCCTCCCCTCCTAGTTCCACCCCCCTCCTACATTCTTCTCCCCCTCCCATCCTAGCCCCACCCACTCCTCCTCCTCCTCCTCCTTGCTACCTCGCTTCATATGAGAGAACTTTCCCCAGCAATCAATGACCCTAACATGCCAACAAAGCACACTGGGGTCACAGTCACAACATGGCAGTGAACAAAACTGGGTCACAGTCACAATGCTCCAGGTTGTCATATATATTTCTCGATGCCTGGAAGGAAAGGGGCGGGGCAGGGGTAATTTTGAGAGGGGACGGGAAGGGAAAGGAGTTGAGAGAAAAGGAGGAAAGAGAGAAAAAGGAGGAAGGGGGGAGAAGAGGAAGAGAGGAATAACCCCAAAGTTAGAACTTATACTGATGTATTTAGGTGTGTCAACATAAGAGAGGTGCTGGTGACCTTACTGGATGTGGAATTTTAATGCTCTCAAGTTTCCCCATCTGATTTAACTTTATGGACAACCACGGGTTAGGTATTATTCCACAAGACGTGCAATTGTCACTTTCATTTAACTATGATACAAGACGGACAGTTATCACCATTGTAACTAGACTTTTCTTAAGAACATCACTCAAACCGGCGCTCATTACTCCTCTATGACTCGCATCTAGAGCATATAAAAGCAAAACATAATTGAGAACAGAACAAATGATAGGCTAAGTCCGCTTATGGCTCCACCATCATCATCAGTTAATGCTTCACTCTCACCTACACCTTCACCATCTTTTACACTGTGTGAATGCCAACTTAAATTATGTTTACCTGTGTGTAATTATTTCTTAGCTTTAAAGCTTAAGAGTTTCCCATTCGTAATCCTGTTAAAACCCTAATATATGTTATTAAAAACAGATACAGATTATATAGTGAAAGTTTGGACAACCTGGCTGTGTTTATTACTTAAATGTGGCTTGTCGAACACCTTACCGCAGCCACCACCACCACTACTACTGGGAACGAAAGAAGTTGAAGAGTAGTTAGGAAGGGGAAAGGATCTACATGGGCGAGTGCAGATTCCATGCAGAGTTTTAAGGTAAATTATGAAGTATGTGGCCAGGAAGGCAGTGTGACATTCATCGATAATATTAAGGTTTCTATGTACATTTTCAAGTTCTACAATTTCGCCTGCCTTAATGGTGGCTATTATACATAGTGATTTTCCCCAACAAAACGAGTGACCATTGGTTTGATATTCTCGGTTTTAAAAGTTTTAGTTTTCCAACCTATCATTTTTGTTTCAGGTGCGATAGCAACATTGTTGTACTTCTTGAATGTGACACAGATATCACTCTCGGGTCTCTCACAAACACTTCACTCTGTTGAATGATGCGAGTTTCTCTCTGTATTTTTATCTTGTTTATTTCCTCAGTCCTTTTCATTTAAACAATAAACTACGGGAAGACTTTGTTTATATCAGTCTGGAATCTCGCCGAGTCTTCTACGGAAGTTTAAAGAAGAGACCGAGACAAACATTACATGTTTATTACTTTGTCGGTATAAATTTAAATCAAGGTTTATATCATCTATGGATGCCACTCTCATTCAGATTCTAGTACATGTACAAAGTAATGCTACAGTGCTATCTATGGTTCATGTCTATGTCACATATGAAATGCGCAAAACAGTTGGGAACAGCCCTTTTCACTATAGCAGCTCCTGATGTACCTCTTTTTTACCATTACTTTTTGTGTTCTATAAAGCCAGGAAATTAAATATCCACCCACAAAACAAGGGGTATATCAACCACCGACGGGAAAGAACGTGCCATCTACTGTCAAGGAAATACACAAAATTCACTGTCAAGGAAGGGTATATACATCCACTAAAAAGGGAGTTTATACACCTCTTAACAAGTGATATACCGTCACTGATAACAACAGGTGATGGCAGGAATAAAAACACTCTACACGGGTGATGCAGGAATAATACACCTCCCACAGGATGGCAGGAAAAAATACATTTATACACAGGTGATGGCAGGAAAAATACACTCTACACAGGTGATGGCGGGAATAATGCACTCTACACAGGTGATGGCAGGAATAATACACTCTACACAGGTGGTGGCAAGAATAATCTTGAAAATCATGCATGACATTATCATGCATGACATTAAAAATGGGTTACACAAACAAAAATAAAAAAAAACTACTCCTGTAGGCAAAATAAAAAATTTATTTCTAAGAATAATAAAATATCTGCTGGTAAAAACGAAAAAAAACGACTCATTTACGTAATTTAAAAAACGTTCAGTAGCCGCCATGATGTCTTATGTAAACCTTTAAGACCCCTTGAATCAGAAAATAATGAGAAGCCTTGAAGTGAACCACGAGCAATTTACAGCAGCATGAAGCTACTAAATCACACTCAAAAGCACAGCCAAAGTTTCCAGACTGCTGGCAACTCCCGGATGGTTCACCAACCTGTGACTGCTCTGTACACCAAACCAAGGTCACCACTGGGCCGTACTGCGAGTTTTGCCACACTATACACCTGTAAGGCTAAATGAATCACTCTGGGAACTATCATGGTGGGTGTTACAACGTAACAGCCACCAGTAGTTCCAAGGGTGATTTCCGGAGGCAGCACCTCAACCAACATAAACGACCAACCCGTGACTCATTTACCCCTCACAGTATAATAGTGTGGTAAGCTCAGAAGCACGGGCCAGTGGTAACCCTGTATCATTCTCTGAGTTATTTACTTTATTTTGTGTTTTGTCATTTGTTTTCCAGCTGTTACCCCGTTATGACTAAGAAAATTCTCTTTCATTAATGTAACGTAAATTAAATGGTACCCATATTCTTTTTGAAGACCTTCAACATGCTAAGCGATTACTCTAATTTGTCTGGTAGTAACTGCTGTACTTTCTGCAGCCTGTGTGGTTAGATTGGGATCACCTGACCTACGAGGAAACATGCTACGTGACTTACGAAAGGGAAAAAAAGGGGTTTCTTAACCTACGAAAAAAAAAGGGCTACCTACCCCACGGGAAAACAACTACCTGATCCACAAGATACGAAAGTGTTGCCCGTTGTCTCATTCAAGTGCTCAACAACTCTATGAAAAAAGCCCTTATCAACATTCGGGGTTAAACCCCGTACCACAGATTTTCAAACCAACGCTTCATGTAGTTTTTATCACAGTGCACTTCAACACATCTTCATACTTGAGTATTTCGAAAATTGTTTCATTTCTTGAAGATTTTGTAGGTCACCCCCATAACATGTCCCATGAGTGAAAATATGTTTAGTGATTATTTCTTCAAACTGTTTTTCTTCCCTTTAAAAGATGGTATGAATTCTTTTGTTCTCTGTACACTCTTATGTTTATTTACATATGTTATGGGACGAGAGGGAAAAAGGGGCCTCCCTTGAGGGGTCAGTTAATATTCATCCTGGAACGTGTTTATAATTTGATCACTGTTCGCAATTGTTTTTTCCCACTTTCCCGGATACATATGATCGCAATCCGTAGCGGAGACAAGGTCAAGCATGTTTACCCCCACGTGTGGGAGTCACAATCATGTGGTTATATATATAAATATATATATATATATATAAATATATATATATATATAATATATATATATATTATATATATATATGGGGAGAGAGAGAAAGATTGATATTGAGATTTAAGTGTGTAGCAATTTAACCTAAGAACTAATCCCAAAATTTTTATACCTGACACTACATTAAAAACGGGGAAGAGCGACTAAGTGACAAATAATCCAAAGAAAACATCAAACCGTATCATAACAGAAAATTATTTAAAGTTATATTAAATAATATAACTTAATAATAACTTAAAATTTGTAATAACATTGATAATAACAATCTTACATTGTTGACGATAACTTAATACTGGTAACAATTACTAAATATAAATAAACTTCACATACATTGGTGATCAGGACATCACAAAAATTCCGACTGGAGATGGGAGAGGTGAAGATTACAGTAAATAATGTAATGTCAAAGAAGAGGGCTGTCAATATGCCATATGACGGTAAGAGAATACGCATTTTGACAGTGGCTTCAGAACACCTGTCCTCGTATCAGGTATCGCTTTGCGTCCTTCATCCTCTTGGCTGCGACCTTGACGTCTAGATTAACATGAACAAAACCTTAAAAGGTTCCTTTACTGACTCTTGTGAAGTGTTCTAATGACGGTAGTGTGACCTTAATCTCGACTTTTGACCGACCTTCATATATGTGCAAGTTTCTAAACTGTTACCAACCCCTCTTGTCAACAACAAAATCGGCAGGTTTGCAAACCATAGTTTTTCCCACAAGAGCACTGTGGGCCCCCCCCGTTGAAACAGAGCAGGTTATGGGGGTTAAAACCCTATCGACTACACAAGACTATAGTGTTGCACGTAAACTGTTTCACTACCAGGCTTTTAAACACTAATACTTAAAAAGGATTAAACTTTCAAGAGAGACATACACCTCTTCATGTATATACCCTGTGAGAAAGGAAATTGTGGTCTCTGGCCTACCTGTGATACCTATTTGAAGATATAAGATCAGATATAATGATACTTCTTATGAAAATTTCTGACCATTTTTCGACTTTCCAAGTCGAGAACAACTAAACGAATGGGTCCTACACAGATGACAGAAAGGAAATGAGTGAGTTAAAGCAAGTCCCCAAAATGACTCGGTTTAAACGAGCCACTAACTAAACTGAGAGTCGATGACCTCAATGATTTATTTATGAGAGAGACAAAACTTGGTTTGATTCGAACCTATCTGATATTACCCCACGCCAAATGACTTCGAAAAGGCAATAAATGACAAGCCCATGAACTCTGCCCAGGCCCAGATCACGGAACTCTGTGTTCAAGAACTGCAAGAAATTTTTAACATCCTATGGAGAGGGGGCATGGACCCCAGGGGTCGTCCCACAGCTGATAAAAACAACAGACAGCCCTCTCCACAAAGGAGGCAGTAAAGCAACAGCAAAGAACTACAGACCGATAGCACTAAAGTTCCTACCTGGAGTTTACCTGGAGAAGGTTTCGGGGTCAACGCCCCGCGGCCAGGTTTGAGACCAGATCTCATGGGGATCAGGGTCTGATCAACCAGGCTGTTACTGCTGGCCACACGCAAGCTGACGTACGAACCACAGCCCGGTTGGTCAGGTACTGACTTTAGGTGCTGTCCAGTGCCTTCTTTAAGACAGCCAGGGTCTATTGGTAATCCCCCCTTTTGTATGCTGGGAGGCAATTGAACAGTCTTGGGCCCCGGACACTTACTGTGTTTTCCTCAGTGTACTCGTGGAGCCCCTGCTTTTCATCGGGGGAATGTTGCATCTCCTGCCGAGTTTTTTGCTTTCTATGGATTTTCGTGTGCAGGTTTGGTACCAATCCCTCCAGGACCTTCCAAGTGCATATTATATGTATCTCTCTCGCCTGCGTTCGAGGGAATACAGATCAAGGACCTTCAACCGTTTTCCCCGTAGTTTAGGTGCCTTATCGCACGTATGTGTGCCCTGAAATTTCTTTGTACACTCTCCAGGTCTGCAATGTCGCCGCCTTGAAGGGGCCGTTAGTTTTACAGCAATATTCCAGCCTAGAGAGCACAAGCGATTTGAAGAGAATCATCATGGCCTTGGCGTCCCTTTGTTTTGAAGGTTCCTATATCATAAAAATCTTTGAAAGGGTTTTAAGAAGGGAAGATCGCCACTCATCTAGATCCATCAGTGACACAACTCAGGGCAACATGAGTTTAGAGCAGGTCACTCCTGTCGTCCCAACTACTGGATCACTAGACAAGGTCCTGGATGCTCTAGAAGACAAAATGCGGATGTAGTATACACAGACTTTGATGGAATTAAAATTGATAATGAAAAAAAAAGAAAGCTAAAGATAAACAAAGTATAGATTAAAAACTGTCCTGTATAATCTTAAATAATTGGACAAATGAAAAGTCTGGGATGATAATACAATAAATTGATCACTGGAGCATTATATTAATGGTGTCATGGAGAATTATTGTGCTGTTTCTCCCAAGTAATAATTTCTCCATGACACCATTAATTTTGCTCAGTGATCAATTTATTGTATTATCATCCCAGAGCTTTTCATTTGTCCAATTATTTTAAGATTATACAGAACGTTTTAAACTATACTTTGTTTATCATTTTTACTTTTTTATTATCAATGTTAATTCCATCATTAATTTGTCACCTACCTTAATTTATCTTAGAGAACTGTAATGATTTGGAGAAAAATTGAAGGTCGCATTTGTCCCTAGTATTATTATTATAATATAATAATATTCGTGGGAAGCACTAAACCCATACGAGTTATACAGCACTTTTTTTCCACAGAAAATTTGGAAAATATTGGTATGGTACTACCGCATCCCGTACCTTTATAATGACAACCACACTACTCCAACAACAGTGGCTGATTTATAATAAGAACAAGAAGTACTCTTGTAGAGGCAGTTTAGGAGTACCTTTGATATACCTTTGAAAAATTTCGAGAGTATATCTACTCTCTGAGCCCGGCCATGGGCCAGGCTCGTCTGGTGCTCGCCTGTCAACCAGGCTGTTGCTGGAGGAGGCCCGCTGCCCCACATATCCATCACAGCCTGATTGATCTGGCACCTGGTGAAGATACTTTCTAGTTTCCTCTTGAAGGGCTTCAACACGTGTTCCAGCAGTGTTTCTGATATCTTCTGGTAAGATGTTGAAAAGTCTGGGACCCCGGATGTTGATACAGTGTTCCCTTATTGTCCCCACCGCACCCCTGCTCCTCACTGGGTTTATTTTACACTTCCTCCCAATATCTCTCACTCCAGTATGTTGTTATGGCAGTGTGCAGATTTGGGACCAAGCCCTCGAGTACCTTCCAGGTATATATTATCATGTATCTCTCTCTCTCTCTCTCTCCGCTCCAATGAGTACATGTTCAAGACTTGCAGGTGTTTCCCAGTAGTTTAGGTGCTTTACTGGCTCAATGTGAGCCGTAAACGATCTCTGTATTTGTTCCAGCTCCGATATTTCTCCTGCCATGAACGGGGCCGTCAGCACCGAGCAATATTCTGAGTGAGGGAGCACTAGCGATTTGAAGAGTGTCACCATCGGCATTGTTTCCCTTGTTTTGAAAGTTCTCAATACCACACCCCGTCATCTTCCTGGCTGTCGTTGATCTTTGTCTTGTTATGGTCTTTAAAAGAAAGGTCGGCTGACATAATTATTCCTAGGTCTTTTACGTGTTCCTTACGTTCTATTTGGTGACCCTCTTGAGTTTTGTATATAGTGCTCCTTTTGAGTTCTTCATTCTTTCCATACCTAAGCAGCTGAAACTTATCACCATTGAACGTCATGTTGTTCTCCACTGCCCACTGGAAAACCCTGTTTATGTCTTCCTGTACTTTTTCAGTGTTCTCTACCGTACTGACTTTCATGCTTATTTTAGTGTCATCTGCAAATGATGATACAAAAGTGTGCCGGGTTTTTGTCTATGTCTGCTATGAAGATGAGGAACAGCAGAGGTGCCAGGACAGTGCCTTGGGGCACTGAGCTTTTGACCTCGCTGATGCTGGATCTTGCCCTGTTCACTACTACTTTGTGTATTGTGTGTTAGGAAACCGAAAATCCATCTGCTATCTTCCCCGTAATGCACATGGCCTTCATTTTGTGCGCTATCACTCCATGATCGCATTTGTCAAACGCCTTTGCAAAATCTGTGTAAATCACATCTGCGTTTTGGTCGTCTTCCAGTGCCTCCGTAATTCTGTCATAATAGTTCAGCAGCTGTGACAGACATGATCGTCCTGCTCTAAAACCATGCTGGTTCGGGGTTATGTTGGTTGTGCTGGTCCATGAAATTTGTAACCTGCCGTCTCATCACTCTTTCGAAGATTTTTATGATGGAAAAGGTTAGGGCTACTGGTCTGTAATTTTTAGCTAGTGCTCTACTACCTCCCTTGTGTAAAGGAGCTATGTCTGCACTCTTTAAGGCCTCCGGTATTTCACCTAGATCTAAGCTCTTTCTCCAAAGAATACTGAGGGCTCGTGCTAGTGGTACTTTGTACTTCTTTATAAACAGAGTATTCCATGAATCTGGTCCAGGTGCTGAGTGGGCATTTTTTCCATTTCTTTCTCGAAATCTATGGGATTTGCACTAATGTCAGTTAGTTGGTCTGTGCGGCCTTCTTCTGGAGTGAAAAATATTTCTGCATTTTCTACCTTGCTGTCAGTTAGTGGGTTGCTGAACACCGACTCATACTGTTCTTTTAGGATTTCACTCATTTCCTGTTCATCGTCAGTATACGAGTCTCCTCTCAGTAGTGGTCCAATTCTACAGGTAGTTCTTAGCTTGGATTTTGCGTAGGAACGAAGCGGGATAAATAAATGACGAACATGAAAGTAGAATCTATGAGGACAAAAATAGGTTAAATAAATAAGGAAGAAGGGATAAGGATAGGACTTACCTTGGGTCGTCGCCAGTGGAAGGTGAAGGGCGGAGTCTGGTGATAGAAGACAGAGGTCTGTGAGGCAGGGAACTCAGGGTCCTCCCATAACTCTCGACGCTCGCTGCAGCTCTTCACTACCCTCCCGTACTCCGACATCCTGCTGTGCAATATTATTATTATTATTATTATTATTATTATTATTATTATCATCATCATCATCAAATTAAGCACTAAAGCCGTGAAGGTCATACAGCACTGCGGGGAGGTATATCTGAAAGTAGAAATGTGCAAAGGTTCATAATGTGCGACCTCTTCAAGGGGGGCTCCTTGGCGTGGTGAAGAGGCTCTTGGTCTGAGGAATTAGCCCTGTCAGTCTTCTTCCTCAGACCGAACCTAATTACCCCCATTCTCCCCTCCCATATCCCATCCTCCCCTTTTTCCATTCCTCCCCCTCCTCCTCACCCCTCCCTTTTGCCCTTCCTCTTTTTGGCCTTTGCGATTTCTCCCACAGGCACGCTAGTTCCTAGGTAGGGGAAAGGACACCGGGGTCCATCCCATTCCGTTGAGGTTCTTGGCGGTGGCGTAGTTTGCCATGGAATCTGGATTGCCTGGGGATGTCCCGATCCCTCTCCGGTATCCCGGAGTAGCTTTGGGTGTCTTTCGGGCGACGGGTGTATCTCTGGAAGCCACCTTTCGGATTCCGGGGGTGGTGGCCGAAGGAGGTATGCTTTGTGGCGGATATCCGGCCGCCCTCTCTTTTGTCCACCGAGGTAGCTCGGCAGATGTGAGGTTGCTATCCCGGATTGCTGGTTTACTGGCATGAAGGGTAGGGTATGGCAAGGGTTCCATGCTGCATCTGCGCTACTAGCGGTGCTGAGGTCCTCTTGGGCGCAGAGGGAGATTTCCGGCCCTTTCATTCCTCCTGGGAACTATTCCTCCCCGCTCCCCCCTTTTTTTTATTCTTTTTTTTATTTTTATTTTATTTTCTTCTTTCTTTTTTTTTCTTAAAAACAAAAAGCAAAGGAGTAACCTAACCATGGCAGCCCTAGTCCATGAACCCACTACCCCCAGGCCCCTTCTTGATACCGCACCCCATTCTGACCCTGCCTTGTGTTTAGACCACTCTTCGGACACCCCTGATGCTCCTGTACCTCTTGCTGGTGCTGTTTCCTCACCCGCTTCAGGTACCGGGGCTTCGACTGACTCCTTCGATTTGTCTGAACTCCGCTCTCCTTTGACTATGCTTTCGGCTTCTCCCTCTACAGTATGGCAATTTTCGAATCGCCTGCCCATTTCACGCCGGACCAACTCCGGTCCTACTCCTAAACGCCAACGTCAATCTCCTGATGATGCTCCTTCGTTACCTTCCCATTCTACTCAGAAAAGACCGACACGTCAAGCACTCCCTCTCCACGCTCAGTTTTGGACCACACAATGGACTAAATTCTTTACTTTAAGACCAACTTCTTCTGCCTACCTTTCTGACCATAGTATTGGCAAAGCGCTCCTGCATCATGTTGGTAGAGATATTTCATTTCATGCTCTCAAGAGCGGTATGCGCATCATCACTGTCCAGAATGCTACCCAAGCTCGTGATCTTTCTCTCCTTTCGAATATCGATACTACTCCTATCACTATTGAAAAACATCTTTCTCTCAATTCTTGTAGTGGTACTGTCATTCTGCCCCATACCATAGTCCAACAGAATTTCCAGTTATGTGGCAATGACATTTTTGAACAGCTGGAACTCCAGGATCTCCCAATCCTCAAAGTAGACACTTATGTCCTTCCTGCCCGGGGGCGGAGACGTTACCCTTGCAATGTGGCTCATTTAACTTTTGACAGCCGAGAACTCCCGTCCTCTGTTATATGTCGTGGGACATCGGTTACAAGTTCGAAAGGTGATACCTACACCGCAAACAATGTAGAAATTGCTGGCGTTTTGGTCACCCAGCGAAATATTGCAGATCTATGGCCGAATGCCCAGTCTGTGGTGCCGACAACCATTCTAATACATCTTGCAGTCAACCTCCATCTTGCCTTAATTGTAATGAAGCTCACCCTTCGTACTCCCGCCGTTGCCAGGTCTACTTAAATTAACGTGAAATCCGTTGCCTCAAAGAGGCAGAAGGTCTCCCTTATGCTATGGCAGTTACTCATCTCCGCCTCCAAGGGAGACTACCCCGTGTTTCTTATTCTCGTGTTTTCAAACATCCCCCCACTTCTGGGGTCTCGTCTTCTGCAGCCTCCTCTGTTATTACCCCTCCCATAGCCACTACGGCATCTAATCCTTTTGCTGTCCTTGGCTCTGACGTCCCGACTACAACTCAGTCTGTTCTCACATCTTCGCGTCCTTCTCACAAGCCCCAGTATCGACAAGACCTCGTACGACACCTAATACCAATCGCCCTCTACTCAGAGTCCAAAAAATCCACATTGCTCAAATCTTCTTTGCCCTTCCTTCCCTTCTTCCACCTCCACACTTTACCTTTCCAGTCTTTGTACCTAGTTCTTCCCCTCTCTCTGGCTCTATTACAAGTGTGGAGATTCACCCTCCTCCTCGTACTATGCCTTCCACCCCCGTCCCCCTCCCAAGTTTCTCCCTCTTCTGCCACCTTCCAGGTTTCTGCCTCTTCTGTCCCCCCCCCCCACACTTCATCTCCAGTCCCTTACACTCTTCCCTCCCCCTCTACTTTGGTACAGTCCATTACTGTCCCAATCTTTACTCACCCTCCTCCTTCTATCTCCAATATGGTCTCCCATACATCTTTGAATTCAGAAACACTTGAAGCCATTTCAGAATATATTGCAGAGACTAAACCTTCCATGGACACTGATTCACTTCCTGTTCCTTCTCTTCCCTCTCCTCCATCTTCACAACCCCATTCTTCGCAACGCTCCGTTCCTTCGCTACTTGAACGTCTTCCAATGCCACCACACGTTGACTTTTCTAACCCCTCTAGTCCGTAGGTGCCTTTACCTACAGATTCCTGGTATTTTCTTCATCGCCAATCATGGCCTATTTACAGTGGAATATTCGCGGCCTCTGGGGTAATCGGGGTGAGCTTCAGATGTTGCTTTCCAGGTTTTCCCCTGTTGGTGCTTGCTTACAAGAACCAAAATTACACTCAGCTGTTTTCCAACCTATCTCAGGCTATAATTTGTATTCTTCGGATCCTTTCTCAGATGGGACCTTTAATGAAAGTGCCCTTCTTCTACGCAATGATATTCCATACTGTCAACTATTTGTCCATACCTCGCTGCATTACACTGCAGCCCGTATCCACTTGAATAAGTGGTTTACAATATGTTCTTTATATCTCTCTCCTTCTCGGGCATTTTCTATCTCAGACTTTGCATTTCTTGTTTCATCCTTACCGCGACCACTTCTGTTACTTGGTGATTTTAATGCCCACCATTTCCTCTGGGAAGGGGGGATCTCATTGTGACTCACGTGGCATCCAGTTGGAGGCTTTTCTTGCCTCTCACCCCCTCCATGTTTTAAATACAGGTACTCCCACCCATTTTGATCCTCGTACTCATACTCTCTCTTGCATCGATCTATCAGTCTGCTCTTCCTCCACTGCACTAGACTTCGCCTGGTCTGTTCTACCAGACTTACATGACAGCGATCATTTTCCGATCATTCTTACTTCTCCTTCCTATTCACCACCTTTCCGTAGCCCTCGCTGGCAATTTGATCGGGCAAATTGGGATCTTTACTCACACCTCACTGCTTTTAGTGAGGTTCCTTCTTCATCCTCCATTGATGAGTTCCTACACATCTTCTCGACGTCAGTTTATACCGCAGCTTCTCATTCTATACCCAAACCTCAGGCAGGCATTCTCAGAAAGTGCGTGCCTTGGTGGCCTCCTGCTTGTGCTCGTGCAGTACGTTTGAAACGTGCTGCATGGGGCAGGTACCGGTACAATAGAACCGCTGAGAGACTTCTTGATTTTAAGCAGAAGCGTGCGATCGCTCGCAGTGTCATCCGTGAAGCTAAACGCACTTGTTGGCGAGACTATGTTTCCACCATCACCTCTGCTTCTTCTATGAGTGCAGTCTGGAAAAAAGTGAGGAAATTGAGTGGTAAATACTCTCCTGACCCGGCTCCTGTTCTACGGGTCGCTGGTGTTGATGTAGCAAACCCTCTCGACGTTGCCATTGAACTTGGCACACATCTGGTCCGTATTTCCCGAGGGCTCCATCTATGCCCCTCGTTTCTTTCCTCAAAGTCTGCCAGAGAGTTAGTACCCTTGGACTTTTCTTCTCTCAGAGAAGAACAGTATAATGTGCCTTTTACACTTCAAGAACTGGAGGCAACGCTCTCAGCTTGCCGATCATCGGCAGCTGGGCCTGACGACATTCATATTCGTATGTTACAACATTTACATCGGTCAGCCCTTGTAGTCCTCTTACACCTCTTCAATCATATTTGTGCACAAGGAGTTCTTCCCCAGCTGTGGAAATCTGCCATTGTTCTCCCTTTCCGCAAACCGGGTACTACAGGACATGATGCCTCCCACTATTGCCCCATCGCTCTTACTAGTGCAGTTTGCAAAGTGATGGAACGTCTCGTAAATCGACGTTTAATGTGGTATTTAGAGACACACAACAGTCTCTCCGCTAGTCAATATGGCTTTTGTAAGGGTCGTTCTACCATAGACCCCTTACTATGCTTGGATACGTATGTTCGTAATGCCTTTGCGAATAATCACTCAGTTATTGCCATATTTTTTGACCTTGAGAAGGCATATGACACAACTTGGAGGTATAATATTTTGGCCCAGGCCCATTCCTTAGGCCTCCGAGGCAATCTACCATCCTTCCTTAAGAACTTTTTAACTGACAGACATTTCCGTGTTCGAGTCAATAATGTTCTTTCCCCGGACTTCGTCCAAGCTGAAGGTGTCCCTCAGGGATGTGTTCTAAGCACAACACTTTTTCTCCTTGCTATAAATGATTTGGCCTCTGTTCTTCCACCCAATATTTGGTCATCACTCTATGTTGATGACTTCGCTATTGCTTGTGCAGGCGCTGTCACCTTATTGCAGTTTCTCTCCAGCATGCGGTCGACCGTGTTTCCACTTGGGCCACCACGCATGGGTTTAAATTTTCAAGTACCAAAACTCACCAAATTACTTTCACTAGATGCTCTGTTATCTCTGATCATCCTTTGTATCTCTATGGCTCCCGTATCCCCGAACGTGATACAGTCAGGTTTCTAGGCCTTCTCTTTGACCGTCGGTTATCCTGGAAACCTCACATTACCTCTCTGAAGGCAACTTGTCACAGCCGGCTAAACCTTCTTAAAACCCTTGCTCATCTTTCCTGGGGAGCTGATCGTCGAACTCTGCTTTGCCTACATTCAGCCCTCGTTTTATCGAAACTCGATTATGGTGACCAGATTTATTCCGTGGCCTCTCCTGCTACTCTCTCTAGCCTTAACTCTATCCATCACCAAGGATTACGTTTGTGCCTTGGTGCTTTTCGCTCTTCCCCTGTTGAGAGCCTCTATACAGAAGCGAATGTTCCATCCTTGTCTGATCGCCGTGATGCCCATTGCCTTCGCTACTATGTACGCTCTCACGATCTACACAATCCTTCCATTTATAGAATGGTCACCAATATTAGTAGACATTCTTTATTCATTCGCCGCCCCTGTTTGCTCCGTCCCTTTTCTCTTCGCCTACATTCACTCTTGTCTTCCCTTCAGTTACCACCTTTATATGTTCATGTAGCATCTCACTTTTCCCTACCCCCCTGGGAAGTTCCAGCTGTTCGGGTCTGTTCTTTCTCACTCCCTTGCTCGAAAGCTCAACTGCCTACGGTGGCTTCCCGCTCTCTTTTCTTGATCACTTCCACTCCCATTCTCATGCCACCGCTGTGTACACAGATGGCTCTAAGTCTTCAGACGGCGTCGGATTCGCAGCAGTGTTTCCGGACAGCGTCGTGCGGGGCATTTACTATCTTCAGCTAGCATTTTTACTGCTGAA
The DNA here is from genome assembly GCF_026875155.1 of Cherax quadricarinatus. NCBI lineage: Eukaryota > Metazoa > Arthropoda > Malacostraca > Decapoda > Parastacidae > Cherax > Cherax quadricarinatus. The sequence goes on from NW_026503720.1 coordinate 17,388, forward strand.
CTGTATGCCATTCTTGCAGCACTTATTCGTATCACATCTATGCCTGTGTCATCATTTGTAGTAGTCCTCAGACTCCCTTAGTGCTCTACAGCTATATGAAAATTTGATACATCTCATCCCCTAGTTCTCCGTATCCAACTTTGGCTACGCCCGTATCTCTACCAAACAAAGATATTGTTTTTTGTTGGGTCCCTGGTCATGTCGACATACAGGGCAATGAACAGGCAGACACTGCTGCACGGTCAGCAGTACATGACCTACCGATTTCCTATCGAGGTGTTCCATTTCTGGACTATTTTGCTGCAATAGCTACCCACCTTCGCACCCGTTGGCAACAACGTTGGTCAACTCTGCTGGGTAACAAACTTCATTGTATTAAACCGAGCATAGGTTACTGGCCGTCTTCTTGTCATCAGTGCCGAGGTTGGGAGACCACTCTCTCCCGCCTTGACATTGGCCACACTCGTCTTACTCATGGGTATCTCATGGAGAGGCACCCTGTTCCTCTCTGTGAGCAGTGTCAAGTTCCAGTATCGATTAGCCACATTCTGTTAGACTGCCCTCTCTATCAACGAGCACGCAGAATTTACCTCCAATGTCGTCTTCGTTCTACTACTCTCTCTTTACCTTCCCTTCTTGCTGATGGACCCTCCTTTAATCCTGACTCTCTCATTGACTTCTTGACAACGACTGATTTACTCCACAAACTCTGATGATACTTTTCGCACTCCCCTCAGCCCTTTCTAGTTCAGTCTCTTGCTGCCCTTTACCCTTTCACCATCCACTACCCCGCTGTTATCCGTAACCTATTACTCATCCATCTCCCTTTTGCCACCTGATGCCCTCGCTTCCTTCCTGCCCTGCAGTGCTGTATAGTCCTTGTGGCTTAGCGCTTCTTTTTGATTATAATAATAATAATAATCAGAATGTGCGAGAGGTTGGGGTATATAAAGTTTGAGGTTAGTGGGGATGGGGGGAAAGGGGGCGGTTAGTGCAAGTAATATTGAAATCAAAGTGGTTAGTTTCAGTTGTAAAGTCAGAGAGGGAGTTTGCATCAACATGGTAAGTAAGTGTGTTGGGATGGATCCTGCGTGCACCTTGACAGACAGGCCAATCTATTAAGAAATATTACAAACAATGCAACCTGACATTCCTCACAAAGCGGTAACAGTTGTTTATGTGACACCCATTAGTGTGTCACGCATGTCCAATACGTAAGCGCACGAGTGTGGTCTCCTAAAATCGACAACGATGGAAAGATGATGCTAGAATCCTAACGTGGAAAAACATTGTTGTAGTCCAATGTGGACCAACATTGTTGCCAGCGGTTGAGGAGGTGGCGAGAGAGCACTGGTTGGTAGCAGCATTCTCAGCTCATATACTAAAAAACAGAGGACTGATCCCCGGCAAGGGTGAAATGTTGGGAATGTTTCCTTTCACCTACCCTGTTCACCTAGCATGAAATAGGCACCCGGTGTTTGAGTCGCATCCTGGGGAAGAAGAGTAAAGAACCACATTGGAAATGAGGCAGTCTCCCACGACATACTCACTTTATTGGGTTATCTTGGGTGGCTAACCCTCCTGATTAAAACTCCGAAAAAAATCTGCTGTGAGAGAGTAACACTAGTTACCCTTCATTACCTGCGGGAGGGTAACACTATCTTAAGTCAACCCTTGACTGCTCTCTCTTACTCTGACATCCTGCTGTGGGAGAGGTTTAATACCAGTGCTGAAAAGCTACCCCTGCGTCAAGTCTTGCCTCGTTGGGTTTGGGGGTTAGGGTTG
>NW_026503721.1:0-10769 GCF_026875155.1 Cherax quadricarinatus
GAGTTTGGGGTGTCAGAAGTGATCATTACCTTACCTTCTTATACTTAGTAATTACACAGAAATAAGCCTCTCTATCCCCTTGGGGGGATGACTAAACATATTAAACTTGTACCCCCTGACAGCACCTGTGCTTATGCAGACCACCCATTATCACATTCTTTTCCACACTCATTATCCCGGAATCTGCCACCTGCACACCCGAATCCTTTGTTCTACTTTATGTACCTACTTATTAATGTATAGGAATAAGTCTCTCTATCCCCTTGGGGCATGATTAAACATATTAAACAATTACCCTGTCATGCAGACCCTATCATTATCGCATTTTCCATGGTCATTATCCGGCAGTGTTCCTAGATCGACCAACTTATACTACTTTTAGTCACTTAGCCATAATACCAACTTACCTCATAATTTTGTAATATTTTAAACTTAAGATTTAAGTCTGCCCGAAATGCCTAGCCATGCTAGGTGTTCTAGTGGTACACTCTGTAATTATTATTTTACTACATGTAAACCACACAATAACCAAATTCTGTAAACTCAGCATTGTAATCCTTATAGAGAATAAACTTTGAATTTGAATTTGAATTTGAATGTGCACTCTGACTCCACTGTCCATAATCTTACCATACCTATGTCTGGCTTCTGACACAAGCATGCCACAATTTATACTAAATGAGTTGAGAGCATTTATGGATGACGGAGAATCAGTTACAATTAAAGTGTCATCCTTAGATACATGGACGCATTTGAGTGCAAGGAGTATGGCAAACAGTTCTGTTTGAAGGGTAGAGGCCCACTTATTGATGCGTGCTCCAATTTCTTTATGAGAGCCATCACTCTGTATGACAACAGCAGCACTACCAGCTGCACCAGTGGACTGGTGAAGAGAACCATCAACGTAAATAATTTGTGAACTAAGTTATTTGTGACTAAGTTATCATTACAGCTTAAGGTATCATGTTTGGCTTCAAGACGAAGCTTTGGTTGTGATTTAAGAAGAGTTTTGGGGGAAAATGGAGGAATGGTAGTTTGGAATGGGGTAATATCCCATGGAGCAGGGAAATGTCTCTGTTGTCTAACTTGACATAGATCATGTAGCTGGTTCATGCGGAGGTCGGTTCCAGTTTTTTCGAGTCATCTGGAAGGATGTTCACCAGTGCTAAGGAAAGTTTGGAGGGCTTCTGTGCAGGGGTTTGAATGGGCTAACCTAAGCATATTGACCCCAATAAGGATATTTCTTTCAGTAACACAATCTCTAATGCTTGGAATATTAAGTTCCTTACGCATATTTAAAATTTTGGCAGTACGAGGGCATCCTAGGATGATCCTCATTGCTTTGTTTTGCATTTTTCCAGCCCTCCAAGCTTCCAGTCAGCCACGAGTGCAAGTAGTGGAACACCATATTCAACGAATGATCTAATATAAGCAAGATACATCATTTTCACAATTTTAACATTAGCTCCATACCTGGGATGAAAACCTGCCACAACTCTAAGTGCTCTCAGCCTTTCTTTGTATTGGCGACAAAGTCTCGTTACAACAGGTCCAAGTAGTGGAACCTCAAAGCCTAGATACCTGTATCTGCTTAAATATTCTAGAAGAGACCCACCTGGCAACTGGATCCGACGAACTGTGCCTCTCTGTCGAGGAGGACGCCTGTTGTAAGTATCTCCAGGAGGAAGTTGTATCTCAAGGCGGAAGTTGTCAGTAGCTCCAGTAGGAACTTATCAGTAGTTCCAGGTGGAAGTTGTAAGTATCTCCAGGCGGAAGTTGTCAGTAGATCCAGGAGGAATGTTTTATCCACTGAGATTATTAACCCCAGGTCCTGACACGAGGCTAGTACATGATTAAGAATGTTTTGGGTGTTGGAGAATCCGGTGGTGTGAATCATTATATCATCAGCAAAACTAACCATATAATGATGGGGGTGGGTAGGGATGGCATTAAGTAAGGCATTAATCAGAATATTGAAAAGGGCGGGACTAAGCACACCTCCCTGTGGGGTTCCTAATTCAAAGTCTTTAGTTACACTTCTACGTCCCTGGAACAACACAGACGACTTTCTGTTGGACAGGTAACCTTTAATCCAGCGGAGAAGCCATCCTCCAACATACATTCTGGCAAGTTCACTAATGATTACATGTCGGTTGGCTACATCAAAAGCGGATTTAAGGTCAAGGAAGATAGTGTATGAGCTGTCAGTGTGCAGAGTGAGAAAGGTGGTAATGCAATGATGCACACTCCTTCCATGCATGAAGCCATGCAACCGGGGAGACAAGAATAACTTAATTCTGTGCATAAGACGATTAAGAATCATCCTTTCGAATGTTTTACACAAGCAGCTAGTAAGGGACATTGGGCGAAATGAATTTTGTTGATTGGGCTTCGGAATGGGAATAATGAGGCTGTTGGTCCACGACTTAGGGAGCTCCCCAGTGACATAGCTCATGTTATATAATTCAAGTAATGGATTACCTGGTACTCGACACAGCAATATGAGTATGTTGTAGGCAATACCATCCTCACCAGGCGACGTGGAGTTGCCCTTAGTTAGTGCTGCATCAAGTTCATAATTAGTGAAAGGAATGTTGCAGTCATCTGCCTTGCTGAACATAAAGCAAACAAGTCTCTTCCCTGCATCATATTTGTCCATTAATTTCGCCTGTGTGGTACTAGGAAGATTGTCATAGCTAGATGTAGCAGCCCAAGCACTGACTAACTCATTCGCCCTATGTAACGGATGAGAGTGCGCGATCTGCCCAGTTCTGTTACCCTTAATTCTATTTATGTCCTTCCATGCCCGGCTAAGTGGTGTGTGAGCATTGAGACCATTAACAAATTGTTCCCAGTCTGTTTGCCGCAGCTCTGTCATACGCTCTCTGGCAGCAGCAAGGGCAGTTTGGAAGAGGCTCAGCATTTCAGGGGTACGATGGTTTCTATAGGCTAGGCCTAGTCTGCGAGCAGTAAGTTTCAATGTTCGAAGTTTATAATCATTGTATTATGTATGGTTTTTATAAGACTTATGATTATTATGGAAGTCATTTGGATTTAGAGTAGTAGGAGGTTTCAGAGGCGGCTCTAAGAAGTTCTGAATACTGCTCACAAGGTCATTGTTAAAAGTCTCGACAGAGGTACACTCATAGGAATTATACCAGTCAGTCACATGTGCAGCAAAGTCATCCTGTTGTTCAGGGGAAACATTAAAACGTTTCCGTTTGAATATTCCACCAGGGAGGATAGTATTACCAATATCTAGGGAGGTTAGCCTTGGGAAATGATCTGATGATATATCTGTTACAATGGAAGACTCACAGCTGGCAGAAGTAATGTTGAAGCCCAGGCACAGATCAAGGATGCCTCCATAGATATGTGTGGGTTCAAGGTCACCTACAATTTGCACATTATCATGGCTGTTTAAGAGTGACAACAGTTGATTACCATTACGATTACCAAACTGAGAGCTTCCAATGATTTTGTGTCTTGCATTATAATCACCAATAATAAGAATAGGCTCAGACTGAGCACAAGTTGGGAGCTCCAAGTAATTAAACTTAGCAGCAGGAGCATACAAGTTAAATATGTTGAGAGCAGAGTTCCCAATGTAAATCCTAACACCGTGATACTGTAGCCCCTCTGTTTTCTTATGTGCAAGAAGTTGATGGGGAAGTGATTTTTTAATATATAGAACAAAATAATTAGTAGATTTGAGGTTATATGCAACAAATGATGGCAATTTAGGGGGTTGGGATTTTTCAGGGACTCTGCACTCTTGTAGACACACAATGTCAATGGATTCAGTAGTTACTTTATGATGAAGGTCAGAAAATCTTTTTCTAAGTGACGCAATAATCCAACTTAAAATGGGAATTTTTGTTTACAGAGGGCACGGCGTTCTTTGTCTGTGAATGTATGGAAGGTGACACTATCCCTCGCACTCACCTCTCCACTTTTATTACACTCATCACTATCATCACATGTACCACTTCCCCCTCATCATTATGACCACGAAAACATCCCAACACTGACGTAAATTCCGGCCCCCTTCCCAAAACCCAATGCTGTTTTAACCAACCCCTCTAAATGCTTTTTTCCGGCCACCTAAAGGGCCCCGACCCTTTGTTTTTCCCCGAAAGCTAAAAAAAATTTTTTTCGGGGTTTTTGCCTCATTGAAGCGGGGAACAAGTTGAAACAACTTTCGGAAAACTAAAGCCCATTTACAACTTGGAAAACTCCCTTTCCTTTCCTTATTCCCTATCAAACTCTTTCCTTTGGGAAAAATGCCTTCTTTTTCCCTAGCCCGCTCAAAAATTGATTTTTCACCAACTAAGTGCCAACGCAGCTGATTCGTTTTCCCAGACTAACGAAAACTAACGATTTTGCTTCGTTTGATGTACTTTTTCCCCTCCGCGGGGAACCTGGGAGATTTATTCCGGGAAATCCCATGGGGGGAGAAGTCTATGTCCCCATCTCCCCTTCCGGGAAGTTTGTCACTTATAATTGTATGGGGTTTTGCGCAGCTGTGAGAGTGTGTTCGAAACCCAGGGCCAAGGGAATGCCCAAAATTTCCAAAAACCCTTAGGGAAAATTTTAAAGGCAAGTTAAATAAATTATATCCCAAACCCCAAAAACGTGTGACTCGTCTAGGGGGCCCTACCCCAATGTATTTTTTTAATTTGCTATACACAGTGTGATTGCAGAATACCCAATGACAGGGTTACTTGCGGGTTCACTTAGCTATGCCCCAGTACGACGCGGGAATACCACATACGCTTGCAAGGGGGACAAAACAATAGAAAAGCTGATTTGAAAAAATCTTCACCCCAACATTAAGATTAAACCGTAGCAAAAGCGAGCACACCGAAAAAAGCTGGGTAGGGGAGCTGTGAACGTCATAAAATAGAAAGGGCTGACCATAGAAAGGGGCAATTGCCCACACAAAGTTGTGAAATGTTCCCAAAAGGTAATGCATCCCAGACAGAAAGCTACACAATTTTCCCCTTTTCCCAGCGTTACCCCTAGGCTCAACCCTGCTCAAAAGTCCATTTCCAGCTCCGGGGAAACCCCCATGTTAAAACCCCCGGGGAGTCCCAAAGGTCTGTTTTCCGGGGTGTAAACGGAGAAAAAAAAAAAAAAAACACGGGTAAAAAAATTTTTTGACTTGAAATTTTTCCTTTTCACCAAATTTTTAGAACGGGAATTAAAGCACATTTAAATACACTATGTACAACAACGGGTTTTAGGGGAAACTTCCCCGGTAAGAAAGGGCCCAAAAAAAGGGCCACTAAGAGCAGCCCGTGCTTAAACCCCAGCCTAGGAGGGGAATGAAAAGGCAGACGGGTGAGTTGGGTACCCACAACACCTCTGTGATTCCCAAAAACCCATTTTCCCTCAGGGCGGGAACCTAGGTACTGATTGAACAGGGGGTCCCCCTAAAACCCCCCAAACCCCTTTCGGGGCCCGGGCCGGGAGATCAGGGTTTTAAACCCTTGGGGGCCCAAAACCGAAGATCAAATGCCACGAGCCCAGCTCACTCTGATAAGCTGGGAGCAGAAATTTTGGGGCCCCTAATATGAGAGAAACATCAATGTGGTAGTGTGCACCACATAAAAAAAAATCCCCCAGCACAAAATGCATAAGGGAGAAAAAAACTGGGGCCCCGAATTTTTAAAAGAAAAAAACAGCAATTTTGGGCAGTGTTTTTTCGTATTTTTTTTTATTTGTATTTGCAATTTTTTGGCCCAAAATTTGATAGAAGGGAAGAAATAATAAAAGAAAAAAGGATGTTTTTGTTTTGGTTTTAAATAGTAAAAAATGGCTTAAAAACTGAGCTCAAAGTAGGGGAAATTTGCAAAAATTTTTTCCCAAAATTCAAGAGTAAACAAAATGGCCTCACACGTCAAATTTCACCCCCAGCTGGGGGGTCTAATATACATTCACAAATGTCCCCGAATTTTTTAAAAACAAAAATTCAATTTTGCATGACAGTAAATTTTTCTATTTTTTGGCTTAAAAAAATAAAAATTAATTATCTGAAAAAAAAATCAAAATGGAATTAAATTTGTAAAGTCGGAAAACATAGCTAATGAACAGAGAAAATGTTATTTTTAGTGCCAGGAATTTCTGCATTGTTTTTTTTTGCGCCCCTTTTTTTTAAAATTTGGGAATTTTTTTAAAATTTTTGTACAAAAATTTGGCAAAATTTAAACCAAATTTTCCAATCATTTTTATTTTGTATTTAAAAACCCAGTTGTTTTTGGAAAATTTCTTGTGCTCAATCGATAAAATTTAAAAGTAATACTAGTGAAATACCCAAAGAATTTGGTCTACGAAATAAGGAAATTTTGCCCCAAAAATGGGAGTAAATTCGGCAAAATCAAACCGGGGCGTAAATTTTCGCTGGGAAAATCAAAAATTCCCCAGAGCTTAATTTTTGTCAATTTTTTCCCTCAAAAATTTTGTAAATTTTTGTTTTATTAACCCTTTAAAAAAGAAAAATGTCCCCTTTTATAAAAAAAAAATAATAAAATTAAAATTTTTTTAAAATTCTTTTTTCACTGGTTCAATTTTAAAATTTTTCCGCTGGGAAACCCCGGAAAAAGGGGTTTGTACCTGGTGTGTGGGGTGGACATGCGCCGAATAAGGTTTCGTACTTTTGCAAGCCACAAATGGGGCATCTGCTAGAAAAATGCCCGGAAGGATAATGAGAACCTTCAAAACAAAGGGGTGCCAAGCCCTGTTTACAAATCTCATTTTGCCAGTTCTAACTAGGTTTGGGAAAATTTTCTGCAACAACAGCAAACCCTTTAAGGCCGGTGAAAATTTTTTTACCCAGAAAATTGGGACAAAAAAACCTTAACGGCCCCACAAACAGTGATAAAAAAAAAAACCCCAAATTCCCGGGAACGTTTGAAGTTCCTGAACTTTTACTCCCGAAACGCAGGCGGGGGGAGATATAAGGGTTAAAGTACAAAAGGGAAAAATTTTAAGGGATTAGTACCAAACATTCACCCCAAAATCACTCCCTCTGAAAGCCCAAAAAAAACCGACAGCCGAAACAACATCCCCCAAAATGAAAACCAGGGGGGCCACTAACCCTAAAGAACAACACAGTAAGTGTTTTAAGGGGCCCCAAAATTGCTCAAAAAAGCCTCCCCGCATCAAAAAAGGCCGCTGGAAAAGGGACCTAAAGGGCATACCCCACCACTGGGCGTGGGTTCTTCGTTTTGGGCCCGTGTGCCCGCCAACCGAAAAAGCCGGTTTTATTTAGGCCCTAATTTTCCCCCATGAAGGGCCCGGGCAAAGACCCCGGGGCCCCCGGGTATGGGTTTAACCCCCCAAGCCCTCTCCCCAAATAAAACTCCAGGAATCTCACCTGTGTTTATGCCCTTCCCCATAGCAAAACTTAGACCCCCGAGAGGGGGTTTTTTTGCGGGTTTTTAAAATACACAGATTTTCCCCCATCTGAACCTGGGGGTGATGCATGGGGATATTGTCAATGGCTTACCAAAATCTAATGGAATTTTTAGTTATGGCAGAATTTTTGCATACATTGACAGGGTTTGAGACTCAATTTATAAAGAAAATTTTGGATTGTCCCATCTTTTGACTGAAGAGTGGGAAGCGAACACGGTCTCATATTTAGATTTTGGGATCTCCTCATTTCCCTTTTTTATCATCTTCGTAGGATCCACTTTTCTGAGCAGGGACACCAAAACTAGATGTGGTTTTTTTTTCTTGTTTTTTTGGGGTATGAAAAGAAATAATTTTGATTTTTCTTTCTATTTTCCCCAAACGCTTTTAGGCCCCCCTTGTCTCTCCTGGATCCGGGATGAGTCCTTTCTTATGCCAATATTTTTTCCCCTTTCCCGGGTTTTGCACTTTTTTCCGTGTTTTTCCCGATAACTAACAATTTTTGAAAGGGGCTCATGATCCTTTTTCCTTCCTTTTTAGAGGGAGCCTTTTCTCTCCCCTTTTTTTAGTAATTTCTATGTTTTTTTAAACCCGGTCCCCCATTATTTGTAAAAAAAAAGTTAAGTGATTTTTTTCAGTCTTTTTGGCTCCACTATCCCCCTTACCTTTGGGGGCGGTTTTTTTCACAGAAATTTTAGCACTCATGTGTGTGTGGGCTTTTCACTGAACTGCCTCTAGGATTATTTCTGCAAAAAACAAAATTTGCTTTATTCATTCATTTTGTAAAGTCTTACCTGAAGTCACCAAGGGAGGGAAGGTGTTTGGGGAAGGGGTTGGAAGATTTTTTCCCGACAGAGTAAATTTTCGATAGCTGTTTCCCTTTAAATTTCTGGGGAAAGGTTTCATCTGGTGACGTATATACAAGTATAAAAGACTAAGGGTTTTTTTCTCGATTTATGTTTTTTAGAACTTAAGCTACATCATTTTTGGTGTTCATTTCTTTGTGAACATGGCGAATTTTTTTACATACAGGGCAATCCCCCCTTGTTGGGCCCGGTTTTTTCTGCAACCCTCTGGAAAAAGGGTTGTACCCAGTTTTAAAACCCTATTTCATTATCAAAGTATAATCTAAAAAGGGGGGTCTCCTTTTAAGGCGGGCCCGTTAAAAAAAATTTGACTTCCCCAAAAAGTCCAAAAGATGAAAGATAAATTTTTTTTTGTTTTGTGGATGGCTTTTAGGGGCCCCGTGAAATTTGGGGGAAAAAAATGAGGTCGTGTTTGCATGTTTGTTGGGGAATTTTTTTTTTGGCATCAAGGGGGGGGGGGGAAATTTTTTGGGGGGGTCTGGAAAAGGGGAAATGGCTGTGCCTTCAGTCCAACAAGGGTCCTAGGGGGTGAACTAATTTTTGGTTATTTCTATTTTCTTTCTTTTTTTTCTACCCTAAAAAAGCTTGGGGAAAAGGGTTTTTTAAGTCTGTAATTACTAATTTTTTTTATTGGGGTGTGGGATCTCCTGGGCCCTTTTAAGGGGGTTGCAGAGTGGGACATCTCAGGATGGAAGAACCAAAAAGAAATAGAAAAGACACACTCCTTTTAGACCGGAGGTCGGCCCCAATTTTTTGGGATGCTCAAAATTGCATGTCCCCTTTTTTTCCCCCCGGGGGGGGGGGATTCCATGCTTACAGATCCCCAAGGACAGAATTTGCACCGTTTTGGGGTTTTTTTTGGGAAAAATTTTTCTTGAATGAAATTTTTAAATTTTTTCATTTTCCCAGAACTGCTCTACAGTCTTTTTATAGCCAAGCCCGAGACCTTTACCCTCTGTTTTTGGAGGCCAACATAAACCCCGGTAGAGGACTCCTCCTCTTCCCACATTTGTAATAGGGGGTTAAATTTCTGGGGGTGGGTGTGGAAGAGTTTTTTAGCTGAATCCGGAAATTTTCCCCTATTACTGGGGGCTGAGTCTGGGGCAGACCTAGGCCTTTGGGGGGGGAGGCTGGGGCGACCTAGGCCTTTGGGGGCGAGTTTTCTGATTTTTTTTTTTCCCCTTTTCTTTTTTTTCCCTTTGGGGTGTCTCTTTATTTTAGGGTCAATTGTTTTAGACTGGACATTCTGAAAATTAGACTTTCCCCCTTTTCCCACCCTTACGTCTAAAAATTTTTGGGTAGCCCACCCAAATTTTCCTCTTTGTTTCATGTTATTGTTTTTTAAAACCCGAGTATTTTCCCGATCCCTGTCATAGTCCCACATCTTTTTTGCAGATCCGAACACATTTCTAGATGGTGTCATTTTCGGATGCTTGTTTATTTTTGCATGTGATTCTAAAATTTTTTTCCAAAAATCTTTTCACATATCCCACAGGTTACTTACTGCGTTATGCTATGAGGGGTTTAAAAGTTATGGGGTAGATTTTAAAAGAAATGTATTTTTGAGTGTTAAGCAGAAGTGCAAAAAGAGAGAGGAGAATTTTGAGGAAAGAGGGGCTAGGAAGGGGTAAAGGAATTTGGGGGGTTGAAAATTTAGAGAGTGAGAGAGATGCTGTCAGCAAATTTTGCTGGGGTAAGAAACTTTTTGGAGTGTGATTAATAATTTAAAAACCAAAAGAATTTTAGAGAGGAATTAAAGGATCGGGAAGGAGGGAACTTTTTGAGGAAATGTTAAATTTTTATGAAGAAATGAAGCTGTAATTTGTGTTTTGGCAGGGGGTTAACATCAGTTGGGGTGAGGGGAAAGGGAGTCAATCTTGAAGTGTTCAGTCTCAGCCTTGACAGAAGGGCTCGTCCCATTTCGTTCGTCTTTAACTTCACCAAGATGAAGGGCCGAACAGCTTCATCAAGGTAGGAAAAAATGAAATTCTACATCACCTGTCCCTTTCTTTCACTGTCCCCTATAAGAATTTCCTCTATTAATGAGGGGTCGACAAGGCAACTTTTTCCCCCGCGCTCCAAAAAAAGAATCGAAAAATAATGGAAAAATTTAGTTTATCATATAGAAAAATGCTTTAAATCTTTTGGGAACACAATGGTACCAGAATCAATTTTCTACGACGTTTCTACAAAAAATTTAGTCATTTATATCAGGTATGGTGACGGGATATGGTACGATCTGCTCACAGCCCAAAATTTTTTGGAATTTTTTCCTTTTTTTTATCACTTTTTTTTTTGCATTACTTTCTCAAGCGGCACGGCAGCGGCAGCAGCGACCCCCGAGCTCCGCTTTTTTTTTCCCAAAATCAGATACCAATGCTCCTAGTGACCTATTACTGCAAAACTGCACTACCCAACGTACACCCCGAAGACCAAAGATTACCAACGTGAAACCACAATCGAAAAATAATAAGACAAAGGAAAGAC